>RXON01004015.1:0-82168 GCA_009667805.1 Leptobrachium leishanense | reverse complement strand
CAGACAAAGAAAGGGAAACACCAGACAGGGGTACAGAACAGATCACAAGTCCTCCCTAGGACTTTAGTAATAGCAGAGGTAATCTGATGCGTGCTTAGGATGCCACATAGACTGACCTCGGTACCAACGTTAAGGGCAGAACCTAGAGCAGAGTAAATGCCAATACCAGGAGTCGTACACAGGAGGTTCGTTTGCCAATGCCAAGGGTTATACACAGGAGGGTTCGTTTGCCAATGCCAAGGGTCATACACAGGAGGGTTCGTTTGCCAATGCCAAGGGTCATACACAGGAGGTTCGTTTGCCAATGCCAAGGGTCATACACAGGAGGGTTCGTTTGCCAATGCCAAGGGTTATACACAGGAGAAGCCAAATATCACAAGAGCTCTGCGGGAGGTGAATACCACGTCAGGGCACCGGTGTATTGGTGAGACTGGGTTTTAAACCCGGCGGGTCCGCGTCACAACGCCAGGCCCCGCCCCTCGGCGTCCCACGTGAGCGCACCCGGAAGCGTTTACATTCGCCGCCTGGCCAGCGAGCAGCGAGGAAGCTGCTGCCAGGCGCCCCATCCCCTGACCCACCGTGACAGAACCCCCCCCTCCAGGGGCGGCCACTGGACGACCCCCAGGGGCACGGGGGTGCGCCGAATAGAAGGCCTTCACCAGCCTAGGAGCATGGACTTCCGCAGCTGGTACCCAAGAACGATCCTCCGGACCGTAACCCACCCAATCGACCAAGTACTGCAAAGACCCCCTAGACATCCTGGCACCCAGAATGGCCTTAACTTCGAACTCCTCCTCGCCCTCCACAGAGACAGGAGGCGGTGGAGCATGGACCTTGGTGTACCGGTTACATAGCAACGGCTTCAAAAGGCTTACATGGAATACATTGTGTATCTTAAAATGGGGGGGTAATGCCAAAGCATAGGAGACAGGGTTGAGTCGCCGTAGTATCTTATAGGGGCCGATATACCTAGGAGCCAACTTCATGGAAGGCACTAAGAGCTTGATGTTACGTGAAGACAGCCAAACCCTGTCCCCAACTTGATACACTGGTGCCTGCCTCCTGTGTCTGTCGGCCTTAGTTTTCTGGATGGCACTACTCTCCTCCAGTGCCCGTCTCACTCTCCCCCAAGTCTCTTTCAATGATGCCAGTTGCTCATCTAAAGCAGGAATCGTGGTATCAGGAAACGTGGCGGGGAGCACGGGAGGATCAAAACCATAAACAGCGAAGAAAGGAGAATGCCCTGTGGATTCACTCACTGCGCTGTTCAAAGCATATTCTGCCCACGGTAGCAGATCTGACCAGTTATCTTGTTGTTCTGAGATAAAGCACCTGAGATATTTCTCTATATTTTGGTTTGCTCGTTCTGCTGCTCCGTTGGTCTGGGGGTGATAAGCCGAAGAGAAAGAGAGGTCTATCCCTACGTTCTTACAAAACCCTCTCCAGAATCCGGAGATGAATTGGGTCCCCCTATCTCCCGAGGGACACCGTGTATGCGGACCACGTTGGCAATGAATATGGGCACCAGTTCAGCTGCCGAAGGTAGTTTCCGAAGAGGAACATAGTGACCCATCTTGGAAAATCGATCTATGATCGTAAGTATCACGGTATTCCCTCTTGACTCAGGTAACTCTACTATAAAATCCATGGCTACATGTGACCAGGGTCGTTCGGGGATCGGCAAAGGCTGGAGTAAGCCAATGGGTGCTGTTTTGGGACTTTTCTGCCTTGTGCACACTTCGCACACGGCAATGTAATCTTTGACATCTCGGCGCAACGTGGGCCACCAGAGGAGTTTACTGATACTAGACACAGTCTTGGTGATACCCATATGCCCGGAAGTTTTATTGTCATGATAGATGTTGAGTACCTCTTCTCTTTCGTTCTCAGGTACAAAGAGTCTCGCAGGAGGTTTTCCCCCAGGAGCTGCGCCCTGGACGGTCTGCAACCTTTTCATTAGAGGAGACGAGACACTAATCGTGGTAGCGGCTATAATCCTCTCCTGGGGTACAATGGGATGCTGATCTTGGATATTATGTTCATAAGACTCATACTGTCTCGACAATGCGTCTGCTTTAATGTTTCTGGACCCAGGTCTATAGGTAAGCACGAAATTAAAACTTGAAAGAAACAATGACCATCTCGCTTGTCTGGAGTTTAAACGTTTGGCATCTCCAATGTACGTGAGATTCTTATGGTCGGTTATGATAACGATCGGGTCCTTAGACCCTTCTAATAAGTATCTCCATTCGGCCAAGGCCGCGATGACTGCTAACAATTCTCTATTTCCAATGTCATAGTTCTTCTCTGCCGGGGACAACTTCCGAGAATAGAAGCCGCATGGATGCAAGGGTTTGTCAGGAGCCTCCCTTTGGGACAAGACTGCACCAAGACCTAGTTCGGAGGCGTCAACTTCTACTTGGAAAGGCAGAGCCGGATCTGGATGTCGGAGAACAGGGGCAGTAGTAAATGCTTGCTTTAGTGCCTCAAAGGCTTGAGTGGCTTGAGGTGTCTGTCACGGAATGGCCCAGCACCCTCAGCCAGGGGCGGTGCACAGTGACAGTGGTGGCTTTGGACACTTGGGTGTGGTGGCACGCACCTAGTTTTATAAGTACTTTTTATTAGATGTGATTATTGTGTGGTGTAAATAAAGTGTTCCCCGTTGGTATTGCGAAATGTATTTTCCCTTTGTCTGCCACGCCCGCCGCCATTTTCTGATCGCCTCGTGGTTCAGATCAGAATATTCGGATCTTAAAATGGCCGAATCGGCAACTCCCCGATTCGTAATGGCCAATACGAATCGGGGCCCGGGTGCCTCCTGCCAGCGAGGGCCAATGGGACTTGTGTGGGCGGGCAGGGATTCCCATTGTATTCCTAATTGTGTAAAGTGATAAATGTCTGTGATGTGAAAAATAAACTCAGATTTTCCAGTGCATCCAGCCTCGCCTGATGTCCTTTACTCTCCGCCGCATATACTGTCTGAGCATCCCGCGCGGTCTCAGGGTGCGGTGTCCAGACTTAAGATCAGAACGGACTTCAGATCAGAACGGACTTAAGATCAGAACGGACTTAAGATCAGAACGGACTTAAGATCCGAACCGAAGGCGCGGCCGCGTACCGCGCTTCGGTATACCAAGTGAGCGGTGATCAGATCCGAAGATTCAGCCGCTCCCGTAAGATCCGAAGATTCATCCGTTTAAAGATCCGAATATTCCTCCACATAAGATCCGAATATTCCTCCGCAATCAGATCCGAATATTCCTCCGCGGCAGATCCGATCCCCAGATTCGCACGGCCGCCCGCAGACGCACTCCACACCCACAAGGTCAGTGAACCAGCTGCTCGGGACGCTGAGTGCCGTATGGCTCAGTGGTCGGGCTGGTTCTAGGCAGGGGTCCCCTCCACCGCCCGCTAACCCTTCCCCAGGGTCACGCCAGGCCGCACGAGACGCCGAGTGCGCGTCACTCGGTAGTCGGGCCAGCGGTAAGCGACGGGGGTCACGCAGATAGAGCACACCCGCAGGCGGAACAACATCCCATTCCGTCATACTGGTGGCAGCGGTGGGATCGCTCTCTGCAGGCCCCCTGGAGACCTACGCCATGGTGGTGTACACCTATTACGACCGGGACACCTGCGTGGGATGTTGGAGAACCGGGGAGGAACGCCGGGTAACAAAAAGAGGAAGACCCTGATCAAGGAACTGACCAGGATGGATAAGGACGGGGTGGCGACGCCCGTCCCCAGCCCTGTCCGCGCAGAGGTGGAGGAAGATGCTGGCCTCAGAGAGTTGCGGCGTCGGATTGCCCTGCTCGGTGATGCCCCGGCGGAGGGGGCCAGATATCAAGTGATTCGGGAGTTCTACCGGGAGGTTGAGCAGGAGAAGGAACGCCAGCACGAGCTGCGGTTGGCAGAGCTCCGCGGAGCAGAGACTGATTATGTTGACCCCGAACCCTACCCTGTGGAACCCTGGGTCGAGGCTCACAGCTCGACTGGAGCTTCCCCTGGGGAATCTGCAACCCCCAGTGACTACGCTTGCGGGACTCTCAGCTCGCCTGGAGCCTGTACGGAGGACGTCACTTATCCCCGCGACCCTCGGATGAAGACTCACAGCCCGCCTGGAGCTGCATCTGAGGACGCCCCATTCCCCGTTGAGGAGCGGTGCTCCTGTGCTGGCACCTTCGCCGACATGAAGGTCGGGTTGGCAAGAGAGCTGCAGGAGGGCCTGGAGCAGGACCAGAGGTCCACAGAGGAACTGTGGTACGAGGCCCTGGACCATGAGCGGGACTGCCATGGTGTGTACATTCCTTCCGACGCTGTCATCCATCGGGTGCAGTACGATGTGCGAGCAGCGTTCCTGCAAGGTCGGGCCCCAGAGGAGTGGGAGGCCGAGCTCCGGAGGCTGGTGCAGCAGGAGATCGCACTGGACGCCGAGTACCGCGCGCTCCGGTGGCTGACCGCCTCTCCGACAGCGCGCCCTATTGAAGGCAGTTCCACTGCAGGGCCTCGCTACGGGGGTACGGGGCTGCTCTACGAGGGCATGGCCGCCGACCCCGAGTTTGGAGAGGAGACAGAGGAACGGATGGAAGACATCCTGGAGCGACGGGAACTGGAGATCCCGTCAGACAGCAGGGACTCGGTGTTTGAGGAGCTGGAGTCCCTAGCCGAGCGAGAGTGGGAGCTCGAGGTGGCTTATCGGAGACTGTTGGACGGCGTTCCGCAGTCGAGCCTGAGCTCCCCGTGGTGGGACGGGTCGGCGGAGGAAGTCGACAGTCCCCAGGTTTGGGACCTATGGGAGGCCGAGGCGGACCCATGGGTGCCCGTGGGGGTTTCGACTGAGGAAGTTACCCCCTGCACCCCGCAAGAGGACAGGGTGGCCGAGGCCACGGGTCCAGCGGGGGAGGAGAAGCAGACGGATGGTTCCCCGGGATGGGTTGTGCGCAACCATTGTTTGCCCCGGGGGATGAAGAGACCATCCTTCCCCAAGGAGATCTCCAACCAGCAGAAGAGCTGGCTACGGGGCAGAGCGCCGCTGGCCTCTGCCCACTACTCGAAGTCTGCCAGGAGGAGCAGACGGATGGTTTCCCCGGGATGGGTTGTGCGCAACCATTGTTTGCCCCGGGGGGTGAAGAGACCATCCTTCCCCAAGGAGATCTCCAACCAGCAGAAGTAACCATCCTTCAGCAAGGAGATCCTCCCCCAGCTGTAGAGCTGGCCACGGGGCAGAGCGCTGCTGGCCTCTGCCCACCACCCACAGTCTGCCAGGTGGGGCAGACAGATGGTTCCCCCGGGCTGGGTTGTGCGCGCACTGCTGATGGGCCTGGGGGGGAAAGAAACCATCCTCCTGCAAGGAGATCCCCACCCAGCGGAAGAGCTGACACCAGGGCAGAGCGCCGCTGGCCTCTGCCCGTTTCTCCCAACTTGCCCCGAGGGGCAGAGTGAGGATGACCCCGTGCAACTGCGGTTGCATCCATTTGTCTCCCTTGTCGGCTACCAGGAAGAGCAGTCAGGTTTGGCCCTACTTGCTCCTTCGGTTGCCGTGTCCGTACCTGGCCATCCAGTGGAAGAGCTGGCAACGGGGCAGAGCGCCGCTGGCCTCTGCCCATTTCGGCAACCCTTGGGAGGGGGGGCCTCACGCAGCCACGGTTTCTTCCCACGGTTGACCTGGGCACCCGGGGCGTGTGCATTTAGCACCCGGGTTCCCCGGGTGAGTGGTAGCCCTGGAGGGGACACAGGAGGCACACCGGCCCCGACGTATGTCCTCTCGCCCAGCCGGGGAAACTCCAAGGACATGGGGTCCCGACCAAGCTGGCACGGCCGCAAGGCCAAATGGAGAGGCCTGGTGACTCGGCCTCCCCAGACTGACTATGGGCCTGGGAGCACCGACTTCCCCGGTATGACCCGGTGGGGTCAGACCAGGTGCGTCGAACTGGGGGAGGGGGAGGAGTGTCACGGAATGGCCCAGCACCCTCAGCCAGGGGCGGTGCACAGTGACAGTGGTGGCTTTGGACACTTGGGTGTGGTGGCACGCACCTAGTTTTATAAGTACTTTTTATTAGATGTGATTATTGTGTGGTGTAAATAAAGTGTTCCCCGTTGGTATTGCGAAATGTATTTTCCCTTTGTCTGCCACGCCCGCCGCCATTTTCTGATCACCTCGTGGTTCAGATCAGAATATTCGGATCTTAAAATGGCCGAATCGGCAACTCCCCGATTCGTAATGGCCAATACGAATCGGGGCCCGGGTGCCTCCTGCCAGCGAGGGCCAATGGGACTTGTGTGGGCGGGCAGGGATTCCCATTGTATTCCTAATTGTGTAAAGTGATAAATGTATGTGATGTGAAAAATAAACTCAGATTTTCCAGTGCATCCAGCCTCGCCTGATGTCCTTTACTCTCCGCCGCATATACTGTCTGAGCATCCCGCGCGGTCTCAGGGTGCGGTGTCCAGACTTAAGATCAGAACGGACTTAAGATCAGAACGGACTTAAGATCAGAACGGACTTAAGATCCGAACCGAAGGCGCGGCCGCGTACCGCGCTTCGGTATACCAAGTGAGCGGTGATCAGATCCGAAGATTCAGCCGCTCCCGTAAGATCCGAAGATTCATCCGTTTAAAGATCCGAATATTCCTCCACATAGGATCCGAATATTCCTCCGCAATCAGATCCGAATATTCCTCCACATAAGATCCGAATATTCCTCCGCAATCAGATCCGAATATTCCTCCGCGGCAGATCCGATCCCCAGATTCGCACGGCCGCCCGCAGACGCACTCCACACCCACAAGGTCAGTGAACCAGCTGCTCGGGACGCTGAGTGCCGTATGGCTCAGTGGTCGGGCTGGTTCTAGGCAGGGGTCCCCTCCACTGCCCGCTAACCCTTCCCCAGGGTCACGCCAGGCCGCACGAGACGCCGAGTGCGCGTCACTCGGTAGTCGGGCCAGCGGTAAGCGACGGGGGTCACGCAGATTGAGCACACCCGCAGGCGGAACAACATCCCATTCCGTCATAGTGTCCATTTCTGATTTCCCACCCCTTTCTTTGTCATAGCCGTGAGGGGGGCCACCAAGGCCGAAAAATCTTTAATGAACCTTCGGTAATAGTTCGTAAACCCCAGAAACCTCTGAATGGCTTTAAGTCCTTGGGGTAGAGGCCAGTCAAGAATAGCTGAGAGCTTCTTAGGATCCATTTGAAAACCCCCAGGAGTTATTATATAACCAAGGAATTGCACAGTTACTATGTCGAATAGACATTTTTCTAGCTTACAGTACAATCCAGCCTTCAATAGTTTTTTCAACACTTGTTTCACGTGGACATGATGAGTGTCCACATCAGGAGAGTATATCAGGATATCACCCAGATATACTATGACGAATTCTTGCAGAAATTCCCTTAGAGTGTCGTTTATAAGGTCCTGGAAGACGGCTGGCGCATTACACAACCCAAAAGGCATCACCAGGTATTCATAATGCCCGCTACGTGTATTAAAAGCCGTTTTCCATTCGTCTCCCTTTTTAACCCTGACCAGGTTGTACGCTCCGCGTAAATCAAGCTTCGTATAGATCCGAGCCCCTTTTAATCGGTCGAACAATTCTGTTATGAGAGGTATGGGATATGCATTTCTTATAGTGATCCTATTCAAACCCCTATAATCGATGCAAGGTCGCAGATCTCCCTCTTTCTTGGAAACAAAAAAGAAACCTGCTCCTGCTGGAGAGGAGGACCGTCTAATGAATCCTCGTTCCAGATTCTCCCTTATGTATTCCTCCATAATGTTGTTCTCTCTTTGTGATAAAGGGTATACGTGACCCCTAGGAGGCATCGTACCAGGGAGTAAATCAATGGCACAGTCATATGGACGATGCGGTGGTAGGACCTCAGTCCTGGCTTTAGAGAACACCTCCTTTAATGCCAGGTAACATTCAGGAACCTCTGTGGACAAAGGAGGGGCTGTGGCAATATTGAGGCTACCAATCACATTAACTGTGCCTAGGCACTTAGACTGACAACTCTGATCCCAACATTTTATGTCTCTCTGGACCCAATCGACAACTGGGTTGTGCTCTGTTAGCCATGGAAACCCAAGGACGACAGGACATGAGGGTGATTCAATAATTTGAAATCTTATTGTTTCCTGGTGCAAAACTCCTGTTTTCATACATACATCGACTGTATCGTGAGTGATATGTGGACATGCCAGGGGGTTACCATCTATGGCCTCCACCCTTAGAGGTCTTTCCCTGAGAACCAGAGGTATGAGGTTTTTGGCAGCAAAATTCTTATCCATAAAATTGCCTGAGGCCCCAGAGTCTAAGAACGCCTCAGTCTTGAGGTGAACCCCCTCCCAGGTTAGGGAGACCGGTAACAGAATCCTGGATTTTTTCTTCTCATTATCCACAAAGGAGGCACACAGAGAACCGACAACCTGGGTGTCTCCTGTTCTGAATCCCACTCTGCTATGTTCAACCCTGCCAACCCTGGGTCTCTGAGGACATCGAAGGCGGAAGTGATCTGCCCCTGCACAATAAAAGCAGAGCCCCTTTTCTTTTCTGTGAGCTTTTTCTGCTTCTGAAATACCTGTCCTCCCTATTTGCATGGGTTCAACGACTGGTAAATCTGTTTTCACATTCTCCGAACCACCTGACGTACTGGTGTGTCTGGGTAACGAGGGTAAAGGAGGCAAGACCCTTCTGGGTCTATCTCTGGGGTGTCTCCTTTCCCTGATTTGATCGTCCATGGCTATACAGAAATCTATCAGGTGGTCCAGACTTTCTGGTAATTTTAAGGGAGCCAGTTCAAACATAAAAGCCTCGTTCAAGCCTTCGGTAAAGGCTAAGGTTAAAACGTCGTTCGGCCAAAGTACCTCAGAAGTCAAAGTCTTAAACTCTATGGCATAATCGGCGACCCTCTTATTACCTTGTTTGATGTGAAACAAGGACCTACCCGCATTGGTAGCCCTTCTAGATGGATCAAAGGTACGTCTTAACTCAGAGGTAAAACCCTCATAGTCATAAATGATGGGTTTCTTATTTTCCCACAACGGCGTAGCCCACAATAAAGCTTTTTCTGTTAAATGATTAATCAGATATCCTACTTTGGCTTTATCAGACATACAAGAACCTGGATTGTTCTCAAACACGATCTCGAGTTGAGTCAAAACCCCCGACATAGGCTTGGTGTACCATCATAGCGTAGGGGTGCCTTCATACTAAGCCTATGTCCTTCAGGGGGGGCGGAACTGACCCTAGGTAACACTGGATCTGGAGGGTTTGTGGTACCTGTATTGGACCGATTCAACAGGGTTTGCAGAGCGAGAGAAATCTGGTCCATCCTATGGTCCTGTTCCTCTTGTCTGGCTGCGATACGTGCCAGCTGGTTAGAGAGGTCTGCGGGATCCATTGGCCCTGACGTAATGTCACGGATCCCTCTGATTACCAAAAGTGTGGTCCCTTTACGCAGACCGCTCTCTACCCTTCCGATCCTTGAATGGTCGGCGAAACTAGAAAGACAATTAACCAGACAATAGATAAACAAGGAGTAACACCAGACAGAGGTATTGAATAGAGTATCGTCACGAATCCTTCTGACTACCAAGATATATATATCTTTCTGTAGCTCCCTTTCTACTCTTCCGATCCTTGAATGGTCGGCAAAGCTATATAGACAATGAAGCAGGTAACAGATAAAGAAAGGAAAACACCAGACAGGGGTACAGACCAGATCACAAGTCCTCCCTAGGACTTTAGTAATAGCAGAGGTAATCTGATGCGTGCTTAGGATGCCACATAGACTGACCTCGGTACCAACGTTAAGGGCAGAAACTAGAGCAGAGTAAATGCCAATACCAGGGGTCATACACAGGAGGGTTCGTTTGCCAATGCCAGGAGTCATACACAGGAGGGTTCGTTTGCCAATGCCAAGGGTCATACACAGGAGGGTTCGTTTGCCAATGCCAAGGGTCATACACAGGAGAGTTCGTTTGCCAATGCCAAGGGTCATACACAGGAGGGTTCGTTTGCCAATGCCAAGGGTCATACACAGGAGGGTTCGTTTGCCAATGCCAAGGGTTATACACAGGAGGATTCGTTAGCCAAATATCACAAGAGCTCTGCGGGAGGTGAATACCACGTCAGGGCACCGGTGTAATGGTGAGACTGGGTTTTAAACCCGGCGGGTCCGCGTCACAACGCCAGGCCCCGCCCCTCGGCGTCCCACGTGAGCGCACCCGGAAGCGTTTACATTCGCCGCCTGGCCAGCGAGCAGCGAGGAAGCTGCTGCCAGGCGCCCCATCCCCTGACCCACCGTGACACCTGTGAGCCGGGCCCTCTGCTCCTCTAGATTGTAAGCTCCTGTGAGCCGGGCCCTCTGCTCCTCTAGATTGTAAGCTCCTGTGAGCCGGACCCCTGCTCTCTAGATTGTAAGCTCCTGTGAGCCGGACCCTCTGCTCCTCTAGATTGTAAACTCCTGTGAGCCGGATCCTCTGCTCCTCTAGATTGTAAGCTCCTGAGCCGGACCCTCTGCTCCTCTAGATTGTAAGCTCCTGTGAGCCGGGCCCTCTGCTCCTCTAGATTGTAAGCTCCTGTGAGCCGGACCCTCTGCTCCTCTAGATTGTAAGCTCCTGTGAGCCGGACCCTCTGCTCCTCTAGATTGTAAACTCCTGTGAGCCGGATCCTCTGCTCCTCTAGATTGTAAGCTCCTGTGAGCCGGGCCCTCTGCTCCTCTAGATTGTAAACTCCTGTGAGCCGGACCCTCTGCTCCTCTAGATTGTAAACTCCTGTGAGCCGGGCCCTCTGCTCCTAGATTGTAAGCTCCTGTGAGCCGGGCCCTCTGCTCCTCTAGATTGTAAGCTCCTGTGAGCCGGACCCTCTGCTCCTTAGATTGTAAGCTCCTGTGAGCCGGACCCTCTGCTCCTCTAGATTGTAAGCTCCTGTGAGCCGGGCCCTCTGCTCCTCTACATTGTAAGCTCCTGTGAGCGGACCCTCTGCTCCTCTAGATTGTAAACTCCTGTGAGCCGGACCCTCTGCTCCTCTAGATTGTAAGCTCTATGAGCCAGACCCTCTGCTCCTCTAGATTGTAAGCTCCTGTGAGCCGGACCCTCTGCTCCTCTAGATTGTAAGCTCCTGTGAGCCGGACCCTCTGCTCCTCTAGATTGTAAGCTCCTGTGAGCGGGCCCTCTGCTCCTCTAGATTGTAAGCTCCTGTGAGCCAGACCCTCTGCTCCTCTAGATTGTAAGCTCCTGTGAGCCGGGCCCTCTGCTCCTCTAGATTGTAAGCTCCTGTGAGCCGGGCCCTCTGCTCCTCTAGATTGTAAGCTCCTGTGAGCCGGACCCTCTGCTCCTCTAGATTGTAAACTCCTGTGAGCCGCACCCTCTGCTCCTCTAGATTGTAAGCTCCTGTGAGCCGGACCCTCTGCTCCTCTAGATTGTAAACTCCTGTGAGCCGGACCCTCTGCTCCTCTAGATTGTAAGCTCCTGTGAGCCGGACCCTCTGCTCCTCTAGATTGTAAACTCCTGTAAGCCGGACCTCTGCTCCTCTAGATTGTAAGCTCCTGTGAGCCGGGCCCTGCTCCTCTAGATTGTAAGCTCCTGTGAGCCGGCCCTCTGCTCCTCTAGATTGTAAGCTCCTGTGAGCCGGACCCTCTGCTCCTCTAGATTGTAAGCTCCTGTGAGCCGGACTCTCTGCTCCTCTAGATTGTAAGCTCCTGTGACCCAGACTCTGCTCCTCTAGATTGTAAACTCCTGTGAGCCGGACCCTCTGCTCCTCTAGATTGTAAGCTCCTGTGAGCCGGACCCTCTGCTCCTCTAGATTGTAAGCTCCTGTGAGCCGGACCCTCTGCTCCTCTAGATTGTTAGCTCCTGTGAGCCGGACCCTCTGCTCCTCTAGATTGTAAACTCCTGTGAGCCAGACCCTCTGCTCCTCTAGATTGTAAGCTCCTGTGAGCCGGGCCCTCTGCTCCTCTAGATTGTAAGCTCCTGTGAGCCCCTCTGCTCCTCTAGATTGTAAGCTCCTGTGAGCCGGACCCTCTGCTCCTCTAGATTGTAAGCTCCTGTGAGCCGGACCCTCTGCTCCTCTAGATTGTAAGCTCCTGTGAGCCGGACCCTCTGCTCCTCTAGATTGTAAACTCCTGTGAGCCTCTAGATTCCACTGTACACAGAAGATATTCGTACCCACACACAGACTAGATGACTCTTAAACTGTGTGAGGAGTTCTTGCAGATCCAAAATCCAAATGGAGGCTGGCTTTATTTTCAAATACACACAGGTAAAACACAGTGGAGATACCCCCTCCGCCTTCCAGAATACATTACAGATAACAGACTCCAGCCACTGGACAATAGAAAAGACATTCAACACAATGGAGTATTTACACATGCGTCTTATCTCAACAGTCTGCTAGGACTAGAGGGAAACCAAGGAGTCTTCTTACAGCAGTAAGTATACAATATGCAGAGGGGGGGTAGCTACAGAAATGTACAATATACAGAAGACAGCTAATACAGAGAGAAGGTACACAAACAATACTCTATAATAAACACATTTGAGAATATTAATATAACACAGACATCAGGTAATAGGGAACACAGAACACAAACACTCTACCCTATATACAGAGACAATGAAATTCAAGCAAAATAACTGCAAATAAACATCGGGCGGCCGTTTCGTCATCGGATGCATTCGCAGTTTTGTGGTTGGATCATCAGATGCATTCGGTGTTTTTTCGGATCGATACGACCGTTTTGCTGCGGATTTTCGGATGCATTGGTGGCTTGGTTCTTGCACTTCGAGATCTTGTGGCAAATGCTGAATTCACCGCAGGGTCAGCAAATTAGATTTCTCGAAATCCAGAGAAAGAAAGAACATTCCGGTTGAATTTTGGTGCTCTTTGAGTAACCCTCATAGAATCAGTAACCGTAACAATATCCCTGAGCATTTCTTACGTATTAAACGTAAATATTCCGAAAATCTAAAACAAACAAATCTATCAGACGTTTCCGACATTCTGAAAGAAGTGGATACTGAAATATCAAAAGCTTCCTTTTTTTAAAATTAATTACAATGTTTTTATTTTGATAAGCTACAGAAGCAAAGACAGTACAGCCACAAAAGACATCACAGGGTCAATAGTCATACAGGACTAAGGTCACAGAGTTACATCAATAATGTGAGCAGGAAAAGCCACAGAAAAAGGAGGTGGGGAAGAGGGGACAACGCAATACTTCGACCACAGATCTGCAGACGGTGAGCAAAAAATAAATAAATAAATAAATAAAAATAATTAAAAAAATAAAAATAAAAATAATTAAAAAAATAAAAATAGAATGGGGGGGGGTGGGGAACGGCATTGACCTTTTCCGTGACGTTCCTGGCTCACTCCCGGAGGATGCCATGGAACGACAATGTTACGAGGCCCAGGAGCCCGAGGGCCAGAGATGGCAGACAGAGCATGGTGAGGGCCACAGTGGCGCACCCCGGAGCAGCCCGAGTAATGCCATACAAAAAAAATGGGAGAGGGAGAAGGATACACCATCAGCGGCCGGGTCAGCATCAACAAAGGACTAGTGCCTACGGGTATGGGGGGGGGGGGTAAAGAGGAAGGGGGGTTAAAACAACAGGAAAAAAATAAATAATAATAAACATAAATAATCACAAGCGAGTCTCAGGAGTCACCAGCTCCCGAGGGGGATATTTATAGCTTCTGATATTCAGAACCGGCTGATTCTAATTATTTTGGAATACAATCAGGATGTCCGGTGCTGGTGGTGCTACCAAGCTCCGGATGGCTTTCTGCTGGTAAGCCGCGGCGCCTCTTCTGGCCTCGCGTTATGTTCTCTGCTGTGATTAGGGAGACCCGGGAGCTGCCCATCCGTACATCTCGGGACGTGCCGGGAGCCTTGCTGGGCAGACCTCACTACCTTTCAGCTGGACAAGTGTTGAAGTGTCCTGCTCCGCTCCGGAGGTTGTTGTTGACCCATTCCCCCTTTTTTGTTTTGTGTTTTTGCTGGCTCCATTATGTCTGTTGTTTTTTTGTTCTATGGCCGTGTGGATGTCTCATTGGGGCGCTGCGTGGCCACTTATCACGAATGGCTTTTTTGTCTGTCTCTGCACAAAATTCTAAAATAAAGAATAAAAAAAGGGGGGGGGATTCCACTGCAGGGGTTTTAAGCACCACTTCATCTCCTGTATCTTCAGAACCCTGTGTCTCACAAAGACATACTCTGGCCTTTTCAATGATGTCAGACATTACCATGTTTACTGTAAAAAAAAATAAAAAAATGTAAAGGTTTTTTTTCTCTTTCAGATTTTACATGGTCATGTTTGGTATCGATGCAAAGGCCAGACTCTATCCTTTCCAATGATGCCTCACTTGACCTTGTGTGGTGTAAACATTAGAGACGCCCACATCCAAAGTGCCCCCAGTGCTCTTCGCTGCAGTGCGGCAGTTTAGGTTTTAGATGGAACAATGTGTAATAACTGATTGTGCCATCACCTTCACACTTGTTGGTAACATGAGAAACTAAAAGGTGAGTTAGCGCAGTGTCATTGTTCACTTTATAATTGAAAAGTGAAAAATATTGCTGTGTTAGAAAGAAAACCTAAAGAAATATTTATTTTATTTATATTGTTAAATAAACCTGGTCATGTTTCATATCATTGGAAAGGTCATACTTTGCCCTTTCCAATGATACCTCACATGACCATGTAGCTGTTATGGAGTCAGAGAGACACAGGGGTCCAAATGCCCATCAATGTAGAATTCAAGGGGTCGCCGACATTTCGGTGCTCTCTCGTTCCCCACACTTCCCTGCACTTTGGGGAATCAAATTTCTCCACACTGTGGTAAATTCAGCATTCACTGCAGGGTCTCCAGAGTGCAGGGAACTGACCCGTAAACGTGCCGGCACCGCTGCAAAAAAAGCAGGTGAGCCGCCAAACACAGTGCCGATCAGCCTCCGGAAATAGCCGACCAGCCGACAAGCCGACAAACAGGGTAAAAAAGAAGGAAAAACAAGTTTGAAAGTATCAAAATTGAAACTCTGCATAAAAACTACTAAAAGAAAATGCCTGGAATTTACATATAAGATCCTATGAATGATAATAAAAAGGGCTGCTACAGAAAAAAGAAAAGATGCTTTAAAAAAAATCAACTAATTTATTTGCCAAAATAACCCCGAAAAATGCCTAAAAGATCCTAAAAAATCTGTATATAAAGAGACTTTTTGCTGCAGAATAAAATAATAAACATTTTATTAGATCGTGAATTAAAACGGGAATATTTGTAACATTGAAACCTATGGGGTTCGTCTGATTAAACCTGTCGAATGAAACCACTGAACATCAGGGCTTTTCACTGACATTTCTCTGCTGTTCAATGTGAATAGATTAACCATTGCTTCTCTATGGGGGATTTCACTGCCGCCGAACAGACAACGTATTTCACTGCCGCCAAACAGCACCGTATTTCACTGCCCTCGCACAGACACCACATTTCACTGCTGTACAGGCACTGTATTTCACTGCCGCCGAACAGGCACTGTATTTCACTGCCGCTGTACAGGTACCATATTTCACTGCCGCTGTACAGGCACCGTATTTGACTGCCGCCGAACAGGCCCTGTATTTCACTGCCATCAAAAAGACACCTTATTTCACTTCCTCTGTACAGGCACCATATTTCACTGCCGCCGAACAGCACTGTATTTCACTGCCGTCGAACAGGCACCGTATTTCACTGCCGCCGAACAGCACCATATTTCACTGCCGTCGCACAGACACTGTATTTCAATGCCTCTGTACAGGCACCATATTTCACTGCCACCGAACAGCACCATATTTCACTGCCGTCGAACAGGCACCGTATTTCACTGACGCCGAACAGCACCGTATTTCACTGCCGCTGAACAGCAACGTATTTCACTGCTGTCGAACAGACACCGTATTTCACTGCCACCAAACAGCACCGTATTTCACTGCCACCGAAAAGCACCGTATTGCACTGCAGCCGAACAGGCTTCGTAATTCACTGCCGCCGAACAGGACCGTATTTCACTGCCGAACAGGCACCGTACTTGCTGGCAGTTCGCAAAAATGAATCGCCTCGAAATTTCACCGTACGGGGGACATTCGCTGTTCAGTGACATTTCAGGACCAGATCGTCTCTTTCTGAATTTTCTTTTCTTTTTCCTTTTTTCGCTTCTTCCCTCCTTTGCAGCCCCTTATTCCAGTCTTGGTTGTTTTCTGCGGGATTCGTTATATTTTCTCCCTTTTTTCCGGCTATTGGTCTTTGTGGTTGGTTGTGTAGTTCTGGGCTCCAGTCTTGCTACGTCAAATCTAGTCTCTGTTTCCTGTGGGCTTTTGGGGCGGTAGGCCGAAAAGCCTCATCTCTGTCCTCATGTGTCTCTTCTATATCTATTCTCAGGGTTCCTTACTTGTTGCGTTGGTGGAAATTGCTACGGACCGGTGTATGATTAGCTTCCCTCAGTTTATTGTGGTGGATTCTTCCTCTCTAGGGTCCTGTAGCTATATTTACGGCCCGGTTATTCAAACCACCTTTCTTCGTAGTCTCTGTCCATCCTTTCATTTCCCCTTTCTGTCTGTTGTGGTCTTCTGTATTCTTCCCTTCTTCCTTGCCATCTCCTGGGTTGGTAATGGGGGATCCTCCCTCTCCATTGATTACTGAATCCTCTATTAGGGGAATAACTTTTGTGGCTCTGGAACCTGGTACGGGTAGACATCCTTCTGTGGAATACTGGATAATGTCCCCCATGGTATCTTTTATGGGTAAATGTATCATGCTTCTGTGGTGTAGTTGGTTCCTGTTGTTCTTCCATCTCCGTTTCGTTTCGTTTTCGTTTCTTGTTCCAGTGGTTACTCTCCATACGTTTCTCGAAAGAGTGAACTAAGTGAGCCGGACACCTCTCCTCACCACGTGAGTGTACCCATTTTATAATACCATATTATCAGAATTTCTGTACAGTACACACTACACGTTCGGTGACTTTTTGTTCCCTGCACTTTGGGGCAATTCGGCGATCCTAGTTCGCTGACACTGCAGTGTATTCAGCAAGCACCGCAGGGCCCCCGTAGTGCATGGAAAACCCACTGCAAACCTGCCAAACATTCCCTGCAAACCTGCCGTACACTCACGGAACACTCACCGAAACCCGCAGAAACAGCTGGATTAACCCCGCTGAACACGCAGGAGAAACCCGACTAGCCGCTGATCACAGCGCAGAGCAGCTGCCGGAAAAAGCCGACATGCAGACGAACGAGGTGAAAAAAACAAACAGTACGCTTGAAAGTTGGAAAGTGAAATGCTGTTTGCAAAAAAACTACTGAACTAAAATGTCTGGAATTTACATATAAAATCCAATGAATGATAATAAAAAGGAATGTTACGAAAAAAGAAAAAGGGGGGCGCTCATACAAAAAACATATATGTCTGCAGTTATAACACACAGCAGGAGGAGGAGCACCGGGACCCAGAAAAAAAAAAGGGGGGTAAGGAGAGGGGACGTCAAGAACCAGAAACGTGACCTTCCTGGCTCGCTCCCGCCAGTCCGAGGAACAGCAGGAGGCCATGGAAGTATGCTGGTCACAAGGCCGCGGTGCCCGCGGGCCAGACATGGCAGGCAGAGCTGCTACAATGGCGCACCCCGCGTCAGCCCCAAAACGCCCCCCAAAAAAGGGGGGTTAAAAAAAATGAGGAATGGTCCGCAGCGCTATCCGGTGTGCAGAAGGGTAAAATAAGGTCCGCTAGCATAAGAAGGGGGGGGGGGGGTGAGGTAGGGGAAATAAAATGAGAATAAGGGGTCAGCAATCAGCAGTGCGGGTCACAGAAAAATTATCACATCAAAAATAGAAATACGCTGCTTGTAGAGGAGGGGGACTGGGGCAGCGAGAAAATAAACGTCTCCAGAAATTAGAGGTACGAGGGAGGCGGGGGGGGGAATGTCTCAGGTTCAGCAGAAATAAAAATAAGTCAAAGAGGCAATTCAACAAAAAACCTGGGAACCCCAGTAACTCAGCCCGTGCCCAACCAGATAAAGCTGTAGGTAGCTTCAGCAAGCTTGGGTCTTCCTAGGCCAGAACGTTCGGCCACCACCATCTCATAGACACACAGAAGGTCGTCAGGCCTTTGCAAGGCCCGTGCCGCTCCGCATACTCCACCGCCAGAAGCGTGCGGCAGGGCCAGGCAGAACTCTTCGGACGAGTCTGCACCATCTTTACAGCCGGCCGGGGGGAGCCATCCATCCCAGGTCTTCAAGTGGGAGCCGCCGGCACCCAGCCCGCCAGCACAGCCATCCTCTGGTGCACGCAGGTCTCATCCTCACCGCCGTGATTCAAAGCCAGGAATAGCACAGGTGGTCGTGTCGTCTGGGCCGGCCCCACATCCGAGTTGTCGTCCTCAAAGCCTCCAGCAGCAGCCAATACAGAGGTAACCTCGATCCCAGGATTGCCGTCTTCCAGCAGCCTCTCAACGTCGCCAGCATCCGGCGCCAGGCCCCCCTGTTAAGCGGGGCGTCAGCGTCCTCCCTTTCCAGCAGTTGTAGGCAGGCGTCTAGGCAGCGGGCCATGGCTTCCTCACCTCCTATGGGGGGGGATCTGCCTCTCCGTCGCTCTACCGGGCCGTCCACCCTCTCTACAGGCAGTCATCAGGGTCGAACAGGAAATGTGGGCCCTCCATCTCCCCAGCCCATTGCATATTTGTAGCCCGGGGCAGGGTGGTATGACCAGGAAGGCCAGATGACAGCAAGAGCCGAGTAGCAGGCCGCAAGATGGCCACCGCCGCCACGAAGCAGCAGCCTTAAACGGGGTCTCTCTTGTCCAGAGGGGGGAACCAAGCGGGTTCCGGACTGCACGGTACCGACGGCAAGACGCTCGGGGATCATAGAGGGCAATCTCCTCATAAAAAAGCCAGCTAGGGTTCCCCGTATAACAGAGGACGTGGGGAGCTCCATCGAGACACGTCCTCTCTCATGAGCAGCTGGCCACGCCCCCTCACGGGAATATTTTTAACATTGAAACCTATGGGATTCTCCTGAATAAACCTGCCGAATGAAACCACCGAACAGCAGGGCATTTCACTGACATTTCTCTGCTGTTCGGTGTCTCTGAATAGCCGAAGCATCGCTTCTCTATGGGGATTTCACTGCCCTCGAACAGGCACCGAACAGGCACCGTATGTGAAGGCAATTCGGCAACATTTGGCAAACTGCCTGCTCTCCGAATAGTCGAAATGGCAAAATACACTGAATTTCAGTGTCCGGTTACATGTCGGGGCCAGATCTTTGAATAACCCGGTATGTTCTATCTACTGTTTTGGAGGCGAGGAAGATCGTATCAGAACCTGATACCACAGAGCAGACCTCCAACCATCCACCCACCCGCAACAAAGAACTAGGGACCTTCTATATCCCATCAAACTCTCAGTGAATACAGAGGAACTCTGATAGGGTTAACAACCAAACGCTTTAAAGCAAAGGACATTTTACCGACTTGGTCCACAAGGTGGCAGCAAAGTTTAAGAAATCCTCAGCACACTGACTGGGAAGTTATGTACTGTTGCACTACGCACTTTTTGCCAGTAGTGGGCAGCATTTTGCACACTCACTGTATGCACCTTATCCGTACACGGAGTGGCCAGATTATTATGACCCCCCCATCAGTATTTCGTTGGGCCGCCTTTTGCCGTCAATACTGCGGCGATTCTTCTTGGCATTGACTCCACGAGATGTTGAAAGGTGATGCGATGGATCTGACCCCATGCCTGATGAAGAGCCCTGTCCGGCTCTGTGAGATTTGATGGTTGTGGAAGCAGCTGCCTGATGGCGCTTTCAACTTGGTCCCACAAATGCTCAATTGGATTGAGATCTGGTGATTGTGGGGGTCACCTCAGCAAGGTAAATGTTCTTGAAGCCACTCCTGCACAATACGAGCACCGTGACATGAGGGTGCATGGTCTTGTTGGGAGAAGCCATCTCCATTGGGATACACCATCAACATTATAGGATGAACTTGATCAGTAACGATGCTTTGGTATGTTGTGCTATTCAGACGATGTTCCACACAAATTAAAGGGCCCCAAACCATAACACGGCCCCCACCAGCTTGAAGGGTTGTACCCATGCATGTGGGGTGCTGCTTTCCTGCTGTTTCCCCCAAATTCTCACTCTGCCATCTGCATGACGCAACTGGAAACGTGATTCATCCGACCACATGACTTTTTTCCAATGCTCGACTGTCCAATCCTTGTGTTCCTGTGCGAATTGGAGACGGTTTATCTTGGTAACTGCAGACAGCAAAGGTGTTGGAACAGGCCTTCGGCTTCCATATCCCATACGATGCGGTGTACGGCGAGCAGTGCGTTCAGAGATCATTTGAGAGGATCCCAGATTAAGATCTGCAGTAATATGATGCGCTGTTGTCCGTCTTGTACCAGTCTCGCCACTCTCCGTTCTGCCCTAACATTGACTAGTTGCTGACAGACACAATTCACACGTTCACACACAGATTTTCAGCTGACAGTTCAGTCTTTAAACACTTTAACAACAGCTGCTCTTGAACATTTAACAAATTCTGCTGTTTTGCGGATACTCGCTCCATGGCTCCGAGCGCCAACAATCATCCCACGTTCAAAGGCTGTTAAATCGCGTCGTTTACCCAAATCTTCAGAAAAGAAAAGAAAAAAATCACTTCTACCTTTGTGGTAAATAACCTGCTCCCCTGTTTATAATGGTCTGACCCTCTAGCAACTTCAGCGCCAAATTATAGCTAATTTACCGAAAAAGTCAGGTGGTCATAATAATCTGCCCACTGAGGGTATATTGTATACTATAGCCGTCATTCAGAGAGAGCCGATCAGGCCCCGAAATGTCACCCTACATGGAATTTCCCCGTACAGTGACATTTTTGTGGCCATTCGACTATTCAGAGAGCAGGCACTTTGCCAAATTTTGGTGATCTGCCAGCAAGTACAGTGCTGTTTGGCGGCAGTGAAATACGGTGCTGTTTGGCGGCAGTGAAGTACGGTGCTGTTTGGTGGCAGTGAAATACGGTGCTGTTCGGCGGCAGTGAAGTACGGTGCTGTTTGGCAGCAGTGAAATACGGTGCTGTTCGAAGGCAGTGAAATACGATGCTGTTCAGTGGCAGTGAAATACGGTGCTGTTTGGCGGCAGTGAAATACGGTGCCTGTTCGGCGGCAGTGAAATACGATGCTGTTCGGCGGCAGTGAAATACGGTGCTGTTTGGCGGCAGTGAAATACGGTGCCTGTTCGGCGGCAGTGAAGTACAGTGCTGTTCGGCAGTGAAATACGATGCTGTTCGGCGGCAGTGAAATACAGTGCTGTTTAGCGGCAGTGAAATACGGTGCCTGTTCGCCGGCAGTGAAATACGATGCTGTTCGGCGGCAGTGAAATACAGTGCTGTTTGGCGGCAGTGAAATACGGTGCCTGTTCGGCGGCAGTGAAATACGGTGCCTGTTCGGCGGCAGTGAAGTACAGTGCTGTTCGGCAGCAGTGAAATACGATGCTGTTCAGCGGCAGTGAAATACGATGCTGTTCAGCGGCAGTGAAATACGGTGCTGTTGGCAGCAGTGAAATACGGTGCCTGTTCGGCGGCAGTGAAATACGATGCTGTTCGGCGGCAGTGAAGTACAGTGCTGTTCGGCGGCAGTGAAATACGGTGCCTGTTCGGCGGCAGTGAAGTACAGTGCTGTTCGGCAGCAGTGAAATACGATGCTGTTCAGCGGCAGTGAAATACGGTGCTGTTTGGCAGCAGTGAAATACGGTGCCTGTTCGGCGGCAGTGAAATACGATGCTGTTCGGCGGCAGTGAAATACAGTGCTGTTTGGCGGCAGTGAAATACGGTGCCTGTTCGGTGGCAGTGAAATACGGTGCCTGTTCGGCGGCAGTGAAGTACAGTGCTGTTCGGCAGCAGTGAAATACGATGCTGTTCAGCGGCAGTGAAATACGGTGCTGTTTGGCAGCAGTGAAATACGGTGCCTGTTCGGCGGCAGTGAAATACGGTGCTGTTTGGTGGCAGTGAAATACGGTGCCTGTTCGGCGGCAGTGAAATACAGTGCCTGTTCGGCGGCAGTGAAATACGGTGCTGTTCGGCGGCAGTGAAATACAGTGCCAGTTTGGCGGCAGTGAAATACAGTGCCTGTTCGGCGGCAGTGAAATATGTTGCTGTTCGGTGGCAGTGAAATACGGTGCCTGTTCGGCGGCAGTGAAATATGGTGCCTGTTCGGCGGCAGTGAAATACGGTGCCTGTTCGGTGGCAGTGAAATACAATGCTGTTCGGCGGCAGTGAAATACAGTGCTGTTTAGCGGCAGTGAAATACGGTGCCTGTTCGGCGGCAGTGAAATACGATGCTGTTCGGCGGCAGTGAAATACAGTGCTGTTTGGCGGCAGTGAAATACGGTACCTGTTCGGCGGCAGGGAAATACGGTGCCTGTTCGGCGGCAGTGAAATACAGTGCCTGTTCGGTGGCAGTGAAATACAGTGCCTGTTCGGCGGCAGTGAAATACGGTGTCTGTTCGGCGGCAGTGATAATACGGTGCTGTTCGGCGGCAGTGAAATCCCCCATAGAGAAGCAATGGTTAATCTATTCACATTGAACAGCAGAGAAATGTCAGTGAAATGCCCTGATGTTCAGTGGTTTCATTCGACAGGTTTATTCAGGCGAATCCCATAGGTTTCAATGGTAAAAATATTCCCGTTTAAATTCAATATCTAATAAACCGTTAATTAATTTATTCTGCAGCAAAGAGTCTCTTTAGTTATTGATTTTTTAGGATCTTTTAGGCATTTCTTGGGATTTCTTCAGCAAACTTTGTTTTCCGTTTTGTTTTTTTAGAAAAAGTGTTTTTTCCTTATTTCTGTAACAGCCCTTTTTATTATCATTCATTGCATTTTATATGTAAATTTCAGGCATTTTCGTTCTGTAGTTGTTTTGCAAACGTTTCTAATTTGACACTTTCGATTGTATTGTTTTGGTGTGGTTTTTTTTTACCTTGTTCGTCAGCTTGTCGGCTTTTTGCAGCGGCCGGCCTGAAGTGCAGGGAAGTGCGAGGAACGAGAGAGCACTCTGAATAAGCCCCTATATTTAATTATTTTTTATTTACAAATCCATTGTTTTTGCATCTACTTGGAAATGTTCTATGGAATGTTTGTATCTCAGGATCACTCTGTATCGCACTCTGAAACACCACAAAGCTTAGGTCAGAGATAACACATCACTGTAACCTGATATACAGTTGTGTTCAAAATGATTCAACCCCCACTGAAATTGAGTGTTTTGGCCAGTTTGACATTGATTTTGATCATTCAGTCATCTTGCTTACAATTAAATCAAAGAGGCACGTGTAGGTCAGACAAATATAACATAACATTTATAATGAAATAACCACAAATGTCTTTTCTGTGCTCACATCATTATCAGTTTTATTCAACCCCCAAGTGACATTCAATCTTAGTACTTAGTACAACATCCTTTTACAGTTATAACAGCTTTTAAACGTGAAGCATAGCTTGACACAAGTGTCTTGCAGCCATCTACGGGTATCTTCGCCCATTCGTCATGGGCAAAAGCCTCCAGTTCAGTCACATTCTTAGGCTTGCGCACTGCAACTGCTTTCTTTAAGTCCCACCAGAGGTTCTCAATCGGATTTAAGTCAGGTGACTGCGATGGCCACTCCAAAATGTTCCATCCTTTAATCTGCAACCATGCTCTAGTGGACTTGGAGGTATGCTTGGGATCATTGTCCTGTTGAAAGGTCCAACGTCTCCCAAGCCTCAGGTTTGTGACGACTGCATCACATTGTCATCCAATATCTCCTGGAACTGAAGAGAATTCATGGTACCTTGCACACGCTGAAGCTTCCCTGTACCTGCAGAAGCAAAACAGCCCGAAAGCATGATTGACCCCCCGCCATGCTTCACAGTAGGCAAGGTGTTCTTTTCTTCATAGGCCTTGTTCTTCCTCCTCCAAACATAGCGTTGATCCATGGGCTCAAACAGTTCTAATTTTGTTTCATCAGTCCACAGAACACTATCCCAAAACTTCTATGGTTTGTCCACATGACTTTTGGCATACTGCAGTCGACTCTTCTTATTCTTTGGAGACAGCAAGGGGGTGCGCCTGGGAGTTCTGGCATGGAGGCCTTCATTACGCAGTGTGAGCCGTATTGTCTGAGCTGAAACTTCAGTACCCACATCTGACAAATCTTTTCTCAGTTCCTCAGCAGTCACACGGGGACTTTTCTCCACTCTACGCTTCAGGTAGCGCACAGCAGTCGAAGTCAGCATCTTCTTTCTGCCACGACCAGGTAGCGTTTCAACAGTGCCCTTTGCCTTGAATTTGCGAATGATGCTTCCTATGGTCTCTCTTGGTATGTTTAACATCTTTGCAATCTTCTTATAGCCATTGCCCTTCCTGTGAAGAGTAATCACCTCTTCTCTTGTCTTCCTGGACCATTCTCTTGACTTCACCATGTTTGTAACCACACCAGTAAATGTCTAGAAGGAGCTGAGTATCACAGTCATTTTAAAGCTGCCTAATTGGTGCTTATTATGCTTTATTGCTGCTCCGTGACATCCACAGGTGTTTTCAATACCTGATTGAAAACACTTGAATGAACCTCTGTTCTTCAGAGTGGTAGTCTTTAAGGGGTTGAATAATTGTGTCATTGAAGAATTCACAAAAGAAACATTTACTACTGTATTACAAAACCAATTGGTGTCATTTTAGTTGCATATGGTTCTTTAAAAAGTCCTTGTAGGATTTCATTCTGAATACAATTACAAATGTCACTAAATTCCCTAAAACCCTTTACAGCATTGGGGGTTGAATAATTTTGAACACAACTGTAGATTCACAAATCATATATAACGTGCAGCGCCAGACAGGGGGAACCACACACCAAAACATATTCCCGGCAGGCACAAGCAAAGCACTGTCTTCATACCCTCAGTTAGGCTCACGGACCCATTGAGAAAATATTGTTTGATCCACAAGGAGGGCGCTAACAAAGTGAACCCTCCATTATATCAAGGGTTAAAGGATTACCCAGAATCACAGGCACCCAGCAGTAAACAAAAGGGAACCCCAATCTTGAATACAGTCTGAAAGGTATTTTAATATGATAGGTAGTGTGAAATCCACCCCCCCATTATAAGTGTCAAACCCTGCAAGTCTTTTACTTGCATAGGATGTTAGCCTGTGGAATTTAGCCATTTCCTTTGTGTGCAGGAAAGGGTGTGTGAACAGTGTAAGCTAGAGAAAAGCCATCTCTGAATCAAATGTAGTAATTTTTGTCTCCCTGTTGGTTAAACTCTGACGTAGAAATGTATCTGTATGCTGATTGGCTATAAGTTCTTTGAAATCTAATAAAAAGTCTGTCTAAGGAAGGATATTTTAGACAGGACTGACGCTACATTGCTTTGTGGCCGATTTTGTTGTCTCTCGCCATGGTGCAGCGCCGCGCCTGTGTTCAACTTTGATATATGAGAAGAAACATTGAAAATGGTTTATTGAAATTTCATAAATGGTAATTATTATAGGGAGTTTGTTTTTGTTTGCTTAAGATTCTAATTTATCACAGTCCTTTAATGGCCATCTATTCTAAGGGTGGGAACAATACAGAACTAGAGGGGCAAATCCATAGATTAACAGGGTAATTCAAAGAGATTCGAAAAGTCACCGCACGTTCGGTGACTTTTCGTTCTCTTCAATTCGGTTCGTTTTGCCGATCCCATTTCGGCAACCCTGCGGTGTATTCAGCAAGCACCACAGGGTCCCCTGAATTGCAGGGAAAGGCTGCCGCAAACCCGACGGAAACTAACAACAAAACTCGGCGAATGCACGAGGAAAATCCGCAAAAACATCTGGATTAACCAGCCGAAAACCATGGAAAAACCCGAGCAGGAACCGATCACACGCAGCGAAGCCTCCGGAAAAAGCCAACACCGCAGACGAATGAAGTGAATAAATTAGAAAAACAGTTTGCTTGAATGTTTGAAAAGTAAAACGCTGTTTGCAAAGAAACTACTGAGTGAAAATGTCTGAAATTTACATATAAAATCCAATGAATGATAATAAAAAGGGCTGTTACAGAAAATATAAGTAAACTTAAAAAAAAAAAAATCGGACTTTTAAAAAAAAAAAAAAAAAAAATGCTTAAAATATCCTAAAAAATCTATAAATAAAGAAACTCTTTACTGCAGAATTTTATAATGAACGGTTTATTAGATATTGAATTAAAACCGGAATATTTTTAACATTGAAGCCTATGGGATTCGCCTGAATAAATCTGCCGAATTAAACCACCGAATAGCAGGACATTAGGGGAACTTTTCACTGCTTGTTTGTGTTCTCTGAATAACTGAAGCAGTGCTTTTCATGGGGATTCACTGCCCTCGAACAGGCACCGAACAGGCACCGTATGTGCAGGCAATTCGCCAGGATTTGGCGAATTGCCTGCTCTCTGGATAGCCGAATGGCCAGGAAAGGTAACCGAACCCTGATTTTCAGCGTTCGGTTACCTTTCTCAAGGAATTCGGAGCTCTTTGAATTACCCTGTTAGTAAATAACCAAAAGCCGAAGTTAGTCTCTCTGTGTCCCCTTTGTATCTGTCAGCCCTGTTCCTGTCCAGCCCACCTGTCTCTAGTTAACCGCTTTCTGTCCAGTCTTTCAGTCCCCCTTGTGTCAGTCAGCCCTATTCCAGCCTTGCCCCTCATCTGTATTGTTTCCCTCAATAAACCTCCTTGTTTACCGTAACTGCTGTCTCCAGTGTGTCACTGCATCCTGGGCTTGTCCCCTCGCCATCCTGTGCATGACACCTTCTCTAACTTGCTTGGGAATGTGTGAATGAGCTTTTAATATTCCTCTTTCATGCTTATATAAGGTGTGCGCTATGGTGCATAGAAACATAGAAAATGTCGGCAGATAAGAACCTTTCGCCCCATCTAGTCGCCCAATTACATGGATACTTTACCTGGATTTATCTTTTGTTTAGGATAGCCTTATGCCTATCCCATGCTTGCTTAAATTCAATTACTGTTTTGGCCTCTACCACTTCTACTGGAAGACTGTTCCATGTATCCACCACCCTCTCAATAAAATAATGCTTCCTGATGTTACTTTTAAACCTTTGCCCCTCTAATCTAAGACTATGTCCTCTTGTTTTGCTATTTTGTTTCCTTTTAAATATACTCCCGTCCTCTACCTTGTGGATTCCCTTTACGTATTTAAATGTTTCTATCATATCTCATCTGTCTCGTCTTTTTTCCAAGCTGTACATGTTAAGATCATTAAGCCTTTCCTGGTAACTTTTCTCCTTCAAGCCGTACACCATTTTAGTAGCCCTTCTCTGAACTCTCTCTAAGATGTCTATATCCTTCTGGAGATACGGTCTCCAGTACTGCACACAGTACTCCAAGTGAGGTCTCACCAGTGCTCTGTACAGTGGCATGAGCACTTCCCTTTTCCTACTGCTAATACCTCTCCCTACACAACCAAGCATTCTGCCAGCATTTCCTGCTGCTCTATTACATTGACTACTTACCCTTAGATCCTCTGAAATAATAACCCCTAAATCCCTTTCCTCAGATGTATCAAATATTCTATATTCAGCCCTTGGGTTTTTACGTCCCAGGTGCATTATCTTGCACTTATCCACATTAAAACTCAATTGCCACAGCTCCGACCATTGTTTTAGTTTACCTGAATCATTTGCCATTTGGCTAATCCCTCCAGGAACGTCAACCCTGTTACAAATCTTTGTGTCATCAGCAAAAAGACATACTTTTCCATTAATACCTTCTGCAATATCACTAATAAAAATATTAAAGAGAATGGGTCCAAGTACTGACCCCTGAGGTACCCCACTGGTAACAAGACCTGGCACCGAATAAACTCCATTTACCACAACCCTCTGTTGTCTGTCACTCAGCCACTGCCTAATCCATTCAACAATATTGGAATCCAAGCTCAAAGATTGCAATTTATTGATAAGCCTTCTATGTGGAACAGTATCAAAAGCCTTACTGAAATCTAAATAAGCAATGTCTACTGCACCACCTGTGTCTATTATTTTTGTTACCCAATCAAAAAAATCAATAAGATTAGTTTGGCATGATCTCCCTGAGGTAAACCCATGTTGTTTCTGATCCTGTAATCTATGTGTTTTTAGATGTTCAACAATCCTTTCCTTTAACATGGTTTCCATTAATTTCCCCACTACTGACGTAAGACTAACTGGCCTATAGTTCCCCGATTCCTCCCTACTACCCTTCTTGTAAATGGGCACAACATTTGCTAATTTCCAGTCTTCTGGGACGACTCCCGTTAACCAGGATTGGTTAAATAAATCTGTTAACTGTTTTGCTTTAGACAGCTGCTGTAGAACCTCCTCCTCTGTAAACTCATATGTAAATGTCCTGCAAAGATGCTCCCGCACCGCAGAGCGGGCCTGGAGGAAATCCCGCTCTGAAGCTGATTTTGTTCACTTCAAGTTTATTCTCCGGTCATACACCTCTGCCCTCCACTTGGCCAAACAATTCTTCTTCTCATCTCTTATATCTACACTGTCCTCCAACCCTAAACGGCTCTGGTCCACCTTCAACACCCTCCTCTACCCACCTGCACCTCCCCCCTCAGCTGCCTTCAGCGCTCAAGACCTGGCAGACTACTTCCTCAGTAAAACTCTAACTATCAGAAGCAACATCCCAACACAAGATAGTTATCTGCCACCTCCACTCCCACAGGTCCCCTCTGCCACCCTCTGCCGCTTCCTCCCAGCCATTGAGGAGGAAGTCAATTCCTTATTGTCCTCCTCACATCTCACCACGTGCCCGCTCGACCCCATTCCCTCACATCTAATTCCTCCCCTCTCCTCCTCCCTCACCCCTGCTCTCACACACATCTTCAACCTATCTCTCTCCACTGGCTCCTTTCCATCCGCCTTCAAACACGCGCTAGTTACCCCTTTATTAAAGAAACCATCCCTAGATCCCAACTCTCCATCCAACTACCGTCCTGTATCCCTGCTTCCCTTTACCTCTAAGCTCTTAGAAAAACTAGTCTTCAACCGCCTCTCCATCTTCCTGTCCTCCAATTCCCTACTTGACCCCCTGCAATCTGGCTTCCGTCCCCTACACTCAACTGAAACTGCCCTCACCAAAGTCACCAACGACCTCCTAACTGCTAAAAAACACGGCCACTATTCTATTCTCATCCTGCTTGACCTCTCGGCTGCTTTTGACACTGTTGACCACCCCCTCCTTCTACTGACCCTCAACTCTCTGGGTCTCGGTGACACTGCACTTGCTTGGATTGACTCCTATTTATCCAACAGGTCCTTCTGTGTGTCCTTTGCTGGTAACTCCTCCTCCTCATTGCCTCTATCTGTTGGTGTACCTCAAGGCTCTGTCCTTGGTCCTCTGCTCTTTTCCATCTACACCTCCTCCCTGGGCAAAATCATCAACAGCTTTGGCTTTAATTACCACCTCTACGCTGATGACACTCAGATCTACCTCTCTACCCCTGATCTCTCTCCCCCTGTCCTTTCCAAAGTCAGTGACTGTTTATCTGGCATCTCCTCCTGGATGGCCTCCCACCACCTAAAGATCAACATGTCAAAGACTGAGCTCCTACTTATTCCTCCCTCTAATGCCGCCCCACCTCCTGACTTCTCGATCACGGTGGAGGGTATCACCATCTCCCCATCAAACCAAGTTCGCTGTCTTGGAGTTACACTTGACTCTGCTCTTTCCTTCATCCCCCACATCAAGTCTCTTTCCTCCTCCTGCCGATACCAACTGCGTAATATTTACAGAATTCGGCCATTTCTTACCGCTGTCGCCACAAAACAACTCATACACGCCCTGGTAATCTCCCGACTCGACTATTGCAATAATCTCTTATCTGGCCTCCCTCTGTCCCACCTCTCCCCCCTACAATCCATCCTGAACGCCTCCGCCAGGCTAATTCACCTCACCCGCCGCTCTGTCTCTGCCGCTCCCCTCTGCGAGTCCCTTCACTGGCTCCCCATCCACTGCAGAATTAAGTTCAAAATCCTTATCCTTACCTACAAAAGCCTCACTAACTCAGCTCCCCACTACCTGTCCTCACTAATCACCAAATACACCCCAGCCCGCTCCCTAAGGTCAAACAGTGACCTGCGCCTAGCTTCTCCCCGCATCACCTCTTCCCATGATAGACTGCAGGATTTCTCACGCGCAGCCCCCACTCTCTGGAGCGCTCTCCTCGTACTGTCAGACTTTCCCCTAACTTCTCTTCCTTCAAACGCTCCCTTAAAACATTCCTATTTAGGGAAGCCTACCACCCAACTCACTGACGCAACCATCAATCACTCTCACCTTACAGTCCTCTCCTCCTGTTTCCAACCCCAACCCTCCCAGATTGTGAGTTCCTACGGGAATAGGGCCCTCATCTCCTCCTGTACTGTTTGTCAAATGTTGTTCAATGTATTGTAACCCTGTCTATACTGTGCTTATTGTACAGCGCTGCGGAATATGCTGGCGCTTTATAAATAAAGAATAATAATAATAATAATGTCTCGTTAGTGTTTCCTCCTAACTGAGGTCCCTTTCCTTCCTTTTCTTCTGCAAAGACTGAACAAAAATATTCATTGAGGCAGTCAGCGAGACTTTTATCCACTTCTACATACCTTCCTTCCTTTGTTTTTAATCTAACTAATACTTGTTTTACTTTTCTTTTCTCGTTTATGTATCTAAAAAATGTTTTGTCCCCCTTTTTTACTGACTGAGCTATTTTCTCTTCTGCGTGTGCTTTGGAAGCTCTTATAAATTGCTTTGCCTCTTTCTGCCTAATCTTATAGGTTTTCAATATCTTCTTCATTCTGAGTTTTTTTAGAATTATTGAATGCTGTCTTTTTGTTCTTCTTGGCCACTTCTGTAGAGTACCACAGTGGATTCTTCCCTTTTTTGTTTTTGCTAACAAGCCGAATGCAATTTCCTGTGGCCTTCAATAATGCCTCCTTTAAATAATCCCATTTCTCCTGGACTCCCTTTAAACTCCTCCAGTCTGATAATGACTCCTTCACACAAAATCTCATTTTAGAAAAATCTGTTTTTTTTTAAGTCTAAAACTTTTGTTTTTGTGTGGTGCGGCTCCATCCCTGTTCTTATATTAAACCACACTGACTGGTGATCACTAGATCCCAAATTTTCACCTACAACAACGTCCGATACCAAACCTCCATTTGTGAGTATTAAATCCAATATGGCCTCTTTACGGGTCGGCTCCTCAACTACTTGGGTTAGAGATAATCCCAGTAGGGAGTTTAGAATATTTGTTCTCCTGGTGCACCCAGCTATTTTGGTTTTCCAGTTCATATAACTTCCCCCTTCATTGTCATTTTGGCTATTTCCTCAAACAGCAGATTATCTAGCTCTTCTACTTGTCCAGGGGGTCTATAGATCACACCAACATGAGCTACTGTATTATTACCAAATGTTAGCGTAACCCAAACTGACTCTATGTTCACCTCGCTCACTTTTATTTGGGTCGTTTTTATGTTGTTTTTCCACATACAGGGCCACGCCTCCTCCTTTCCTACCTTCTCTGTCTTTTCTATATAAAGAGTACCCCGGTATTGTTATGTCCTAGTTATTTTTCTCACTGAACCATGTCTCAGTAACCGCCACTAAATCTACTTTTTCAGCTGCCATCATTGCCTCCAGTTCATTGATTTTATTGGCTAAACTGCGAGCATTTATAGACACGACTCTGAGCTTGTCATTTTTTACCCCGCATGTTGCTTGCACCCTCAGATCTAGTTTTGGGGGACAATCGGGCAGATTGTTTTTTACCCTTTTGTCCCCCCCACCTAGTTTAAATATTCCTTTGTGAAACCTTTGAACTTCTCACTGAGAACATATGTTCCCCTATGAGTAAGATGCAAACCATCTTTTTTATACAGTTCCTTTCTGCTCCAATTAGAGCTATCATGGGACACAAAGCCAAATCCTTGCTCCCGACACCATTCCCGAAGCCACAAATTAAATTCCCTAGTGCGCATCTGCCTATCCTAAATAGGGATGAGCTGTTCGGGTTCGGACGGTTCTGAGTTCGGCCCGAACTTTGGCAGTTCGAAAGTTCCCGAACTTCGAACTTTTTGGGTGTGTTTGGTTCGAGTTCGAAAAAAAAAAGAAATTTTGAAAAAAGTATAGAAAATGCTTAAAAAAATACTAAAAAATCTAGAAATAAAGAGACTCTTTACTGCAGAATATTATAAGCAATGGTTTATTAGATATTGAATTAAAAACTAATGTGTACGTGGAAAGATTATAAACTCTAAATGACCTCTGTTCACAAATGGGCATAACACCAGGTGTTATTAGTCTGGTAATCAATTTGATACATTGTACACTATACTGAGGGGGTGGGGTGGTGTCTGCTTCTGATTGAGATTTGAGAATTAATTTCCCTCCTAAAACATCCTAATATGCTGCATTTAACTGGTGTTTGAAAAAAATTCAAAATAACATCTAAAGCAATGTTATTTTTCACCTTGGGATTAAACATTCACAGGGTTATTCAGAGAGCGGTGAAAAGCAGGAGAATAACTGGAGAAGTGAAAATTCTAGGTCAAACTAGCCAAACCAGAAAAATTCTCCCATTTAACTCACTTTCCAAATTGGCTATTTGGTCTAGATTGTTCTCTTCTCCTGCCAGTTCTCCTGGCTTTCACCTCTCTCTCAGGGTTGTTCAGAGAAAGGTGAAAACCAGGAGAATGGCAGGAAAAGAGAACAATCTGGACCAAATAGCCAATTTGTAAAGTGAGATAAGGCTAGGGTCAGACTAACGCATTTTTCGCAGCGACCGTCAAAAAGTGCGTCCGAACGCATTGCCGTATTTTTTCACGGAATGCGCGAAAACGGTCATACGATGCACATTTTTGTGCGTGATTTTTTACGGATCCAAACCAGGAATCTTTGGGTGTCTGGACCTTATGTTGGCCGGACATGAGCAGGGTCTGACGTCGCCAAATCATGCACACACGCCGCTAGTGGACGCAGCGCACTCTGTACGTCCGTACTAGCGGTTCTGCGTTCTCGAAAAAATGCGTTCATTTTCCACTTGCGTTGCGCAGTCGGACTTTCGTGCGACCGTACTTCGTATATTGGCCGTCATTGCCCGTCATTTGCTGCTAGTGCGGCCGTGATTAAGTGCGCCTAAACACACGTTAAAAATTCACTAGTCTGACCCTAGCCTAAATGGGAGAATTTTTCTGGTTTGGCTATTTTGACCTAGAATTTTCCATTCTCCAGTCATTCTCCTGCTCCTCACCGCTCTCTGAATAACCCTGACAGGGTTATTCAGAGAAAGGTGAAACTCAGGAGAATGACTGAAGAGAAAATTCTAGGTCAAAATAGCCAAACCAGAAAAATTCTCCCATTTATCTCACTTTCCAAATCGGCTATTTGGTCTAGAATTTTCCATTCTCCATTCATTCTCCTGCTTTTCACCGCCAAAAAAATCAGTAAACTTTTTCTACGTGTCCGAAAATGTCTCCTCTTTTCATACAGACTGCCGCCCCAAGCAGTTGTTTATGGATAGATTAAAGGAAAAGCATTTACCGTCATTTGAAATGTCATTTTTTTGTTTTTACATATTTCTATACATCCTAGAAATCCGCCACTTCACGGGCAGGTTATGGGGACCTCCTAGGCACGATATTTGAAGGAATTTTTCATTTTTATTTTTAACCCTTATTTCATGGAAAACTCACTGTCCCTTTAAAAACATTTTTTTTACTTTTTGTCCTTATTTCCTGTCCCCCAGGGCACTACCCGGACCCCCATACACCTTTTATGGCAAATATCTAGCATATTTGCCCTCTTGGAGGGCACTCTAAAAACCGAATTTTCAGCCCTATTGACTTGTATTGAGTTCGGGTTCGGATCGAACATTTGGAAAGTTCGGGTTCGGCTCCAAACCGAACTCGGGGAGTGTTCGGCTCATCCCTAATCCTGAATATTATGCACAGGCAGAACTTCAGAGAATGACCCAGTGGACGCAATCTGCTGTATTTCACCTCCAAGAACACAAAAATCTTCCTTGCTCATTGCTAGCCAAGTCATTTGTCCCTAGATGGACTAGAACGTCTGTCACAACCACTACGCGCGCAGCTGCGAAAGACGCTGGGTTGCACCACCCCACTATCTGTCTCTACGCACTCCTCTCTCGCAACAGGGCGCAGTGCGCGATACAATGATCCCAAGATTGCAACGCAGTACAAATCTTCTCTTGAAGCGGGTAATGACTACATCTCCCACAATCCCTGAGCTCACTTTCCTATTCTATTAGTTACGCTGCCACCAGTCCTCATGGACACTACGAGCGTCGCAACGGGAGACGCAGGGCTAAGCAACCGCACTATCTGCCTACCCTAGACTCAGACAGTGACTACAGACCCCACAATCCCTGTCGTGCCGACGACCGCAACTCGTAATTTCTTATCTAACCGAGCTTAAAGCAAGTAGCAATACTCCCAATCTCTTAGTTAGCGTGGATCTCGTCAGCCAGAATCAGAACTTAAATAGGTTAGGTTTATTTATGATATAGAACAAAGATATATATAATCACAGTGCATTTGTTACAGGAAAATTATAGCTAGAATAAATCAATTACACACTACACAGCAAATAAAAGGGTTAACCACAGAGCATTACTTACGACAAACTAATCAGTAAGCTAGCATCGATGGCTCCTGGAGCCTGGAGATAGAAGCATGGACAGATCAGTCATCTTTCGAATGTACCAAGTGATCAGCCATAGCACATGGCCAGTTTTTCAGAATTTATACACTTCCTGGTCCTTCAACCCCCCACAAATGGCCCAGCCTCCTGCACTACAATATTCCAGAGTTCCCCTCTCCGGAGCATGCTTCGTCGTTAATCTTTTAATGCCCAAAGGTGTCCATCTTCCCCCCGGGATCAAGGATGTGCTTCCTGTCTTTGAAGATAGGCCTAAAATCTTGGTGCCGTTGGCTCCAAGGTGCGACTATCAGGCTTACACGACATGGCAGTTCAAGACATTCCCTTTTAACAGCCACGTGTGAATCCCTCCCAGGGGAGAAAGCTAACCTTTTAAGTTACATTTTAGCACCCACTCTTAACAGCTGTGGACCCAGAGATACGCTTCCCAAATGGTCAGACACAAATATGAATCTATATGGAGGAGATATATATATGTAACGCTCTTTTGCCGCTGGGGGCCGCCCCCGCTGGCACCCTCCAGCTGGATTACACCTTCTTGCTTTACCTGTTGGTCCTGAGTTTCCGCATTTTGGGAATAAGGATACATAGTGTTGGCAGTGCCTCCACCTGTCTGGGCATCCATGGCATGGACTGTTTGCCCAGGCAGGAACCTAATAATAACAAATACACAGTGGTACAATAAACAATATAAACTTGTATTGAAATGCAAGTGGCAGCATAAAAGGATTTCAGGTAATACAGTAGCTAACTAGACACACCAACTGCTCTCTAACCTCCCAGCCCAGGACCCTCCCAAACAACCTGGAACCACCCTGATCTTCGTCCTAATGACAGCGATGATGGGTACCAGTTGGTGCACATAAGAGGTGGGGCCCTTTTAGCATAACGTAGCTGCCAGTACAGGAAAGGCTGTGGGTAAAATCCGCTCAGCAGCTGTGTGATCTTAGTTAGTGTAAAGATGGATAGAATGCTGTCAGCGAGAGAGAAAAGATGCTCGTTACCGCACAACTTCAGTTGCTCACAGTCCCAGGAAGGCCTCTTGAACGTTGTAGCAATCTGCAGCCTCTGGATCAATTCTTCCCCACGCGTATGCAGAATCTCCTCTGCCTGAAGTCGAATGCCGCCAGCAAATCCCTCCGCCTGCGGCCTCCTTAACACAGGGCCCCTCTTCAAACACACTCGCCTCCTGAACAGTCCAGCACAATATACAGCAGACCAAGGTACACTCTCCAGCACTGGATGCTGCTGATTCTCTGTGCTCCAGCTTGCACAGATCCTGGAAAATCTCTCTTATCTGACTGCTCACTTCTTTGCTCACTTTGTTCTGCCCACGCTGCATGCATGCTTTTTACTTCCTGTTTCTTTTAGCTTGGATCCTTCCTTTTTCCTGTAAGGGCATTCTGGGAGGTGTGGTCCATGAGTCCAATAAAGTATGTTCCCATACATTGTCCTCTGGCTCCCCCTAGAGGCATAACAGCTGCAGTCCTCAGAGCCAAATCAAACACAGGACTACATTCTCCCCCTCGTAAAAAAATTCCTTGCCTTCCACTGGCAAGACCAGCCAAGTGCAAGAAACACACACAAAAAAAAAACAACGGCAACATATATATTTCTGCATGACAGTCCTGCATAACAGTCCTATCTAGACAATTGTCAACTATCTTGAAGTCTGCTCTAATAAACAGGAGTTCCCATATTCATCATTTCTGCAAAAGCATACAGGAAATCAACAACTTTACAGTGTAGCTGGGGCACTGGGACATAGCTAGGTTCTCCAACGTGATCGTAAGTAAGAACCCTGGGAGGTTGTCTCGCTCTAGTGCCCTGTCTCAATTCTCTCTGAGGAAGTCCATAGTGTGCCTGGGAATCTTCGGCTCCTGCCATTGGGTTGGGGAGGTCACCAGAGGCTTGAGGCCCTGGCTTTCCCATGATACAAGAGTCTCTTTCAGGGGTCCCAGGCACAAAACTAGGGCTGTTTGGATCCAATGTAGAAGAGGCTATGGGAGGAGAGGGAGGTGGCTGCTGAGAAGTGTCTTGTACCATCCACCACTCGTCACTGTGGTCAGTGGATTCTAGGGTCTTTTCTTTAGCTCTCTCCACATTACAGTCTTGCACTGTCTCCTCCATGCCCCTTACAGGTGGTGCGAATATATTCTCACTCTCTTCATTTCCTTTCTGGAGCTCTTCTTGGGAGTATAACACTGGCAGCAGATGGTTCCTGTGCCATGCCTTGATACGACCTTCTGGTCCCTTGATCTTGTATACAGGAAGTCCTGGCAACTTGGCGACCACTTCAAACAGAATGTCTTTCCATCTATCTGCAAGCTTATGTTTCCCAGGCACCCCTAGATTCCGGAGAAGAACTTTATCCCCGGGCTGTATTTTACTTTGGCATCATAGCGCCTCTTGTTTTGTTCATTCAACTTAGCAGCAGACTGAGTAGATAATTCATAAGCTCTCTGAAGGTTCTGTTTCAGTGACTTGACATATTGATAATGAGAGACGAGACTCGACCCATCTGAAGAAACTCCCAGCCTCAAATCTATGGGCAAGCGGGCTTCCCTCCCAAACATTAAGAAATATGGTGAAAATCCAGTAGATTCATGTCTCGTACAGTTGTAAGCATGCACCATAGCTTCCACATGCCGACTCCAAGCTCTTTTTTCTACGTGTGGCAGTGTACCCAACATATCCAAAAGGGTCCTGTTAAATCGCTCAGGCTGTGCATCGCCTTCTGGGTGATAGGGAGTAGTCCTTGACTTATTAACGTTGAGCAAGCTCAGGAATTCCTTGATGATTCGACTTTCAAAATCTCTGCCCTGATCAGAATGTATCCGATTGGGCAGACCATAATGCACAAAGTACTTTTGCCACAAAGTCTTGGCTACCGTCAATGCCTTTTGATCTTTGGTGGGAAATGCTTGTGCGTAGCGTGTGAAATGATCTGTAACCACCAGGACATTTCCAATGCCAGCAGAGTCATTTTCAATACACAGAAAATCCATGCAGACCAGATCCAGGGGACCATTACTTTTAAGATGGCCCATGGGTGCAGCCTTTACGGGTAGGGTCTTCCTCTGTATGCATCTTTTGCAGGTTTTTATATACTGCTCCACCGTCTCTCTCATCTTTGGCCAAAAAAATCTATCTTGCACTAGACCATATGTTTTGTCTATTCCAAGATGTCCATGCTGATCGTGTAGGGCTCTCAGAACCATCCCCCTGAACCGGTGAGGGAGCACCAACTGCTTGCGATCTGGGTGATCATGGTACTCAATAATCCGATACAACAACCCTTCCTCCAGATGCAATTTGCTCCATTCTCGCCGAAATATCTCCTTCAGTCCTGAGGGAAGACTGGTCAGAAGGTTAGGATTCTTCGCCTTCACGGCCTTGATGACATTGCCTACATGCCAATCTTGAGCCTGAGCTCTCCGCTTGTCCGCTGTCGTGATATCTGACCAATGCTGTAGAATAATGGGAGCACTGAAGGCTTCGGGCACAACTCCAGGTGAACAGCTAATGGAGTCTATTCCCCTAAGTTCGGTAAAATCTTCTGGGTGTTCTACAACTACCGCCGTATTACATAGAGCCCTCACTCCAGGTCCAGGGACTTCTTCCCACTCCTCTTCTTCTTGATGAGGAGGAAGCCCGGGTCGCCGTGATAGCGCATCTGCACTGATGTTTTTGGGGCCCGGTTTATATCTCAGATGGAAACGGTAATTCGACAACGCCGCCAACCATCGATGTCCGGTGGCATCCAGTTTTGCTGTCGTCTGTATGTAAGTAAGGGGATTGTTATCCGTTCTTACTTCAAACTCTGTCCCATACAGATAATCATGAAGTTTGTCTACTATTGCCCATTTAAGAGCCAAAAATTCCAGCTTGTGGACCGGGTAGTTCTTCTCACTCCCTGTTATGCTTCGACTAATGTAAGCAACTGGTCTCAGTCCCTCAGCATAACTCTGGTGTAGTACACCTCCTACGCCCTCCAGACTAGCATCTACATGGAGCACATAAGGCCTTTCAGGATCTGCATAGGCCAGCACTGGGGCTTCAGTGAGCTTCTTCTTCAGGGTGAGGAAGGCCTGCTCGCATTCAGAGGTCCATTTTTCCCCGAAGGAATCTCTGGAATATAACACTTTAGAACCATCTGCACTTAAAGAGCCTTTTAGGAGATTATGCAATTCGTGCGCTATCTTGGAGTAGCCTTCCACAAATCTACGGTAATACCCACAGAATCCAAGAAAGGACCTTAGTTCTCCAACATTATCCGGCTTGGGCCAGTTCACCACAGCTTCGATTTTGGCCGGGTCAGTTGCAACCCCTTGGGCAGAAACTATATGTCCCACGTAGGTGACAGAGCTTCTAGCGAACTTGCATTTGTCTAAGGATAGTTTTAATCCCTCAGCTTCAAGTCTATCCAACACTTTCAATAGTCGGTGCTCATGCTCCTCTGGAGTCTTCCCAAACACTATGAGATCATCCAAGTACACCAAGCACTCTCGAGGGTTCATATCCCCAACGGTTTTCTCCATTAGACGTTGGAAAGTGGCGGGAGCTCCAGTGATACCTTGGGGCATCCGCGTAAACTGGTAAAATCCCAGAGGACAGATAAAGGCGGTTTTTTCCTGATCATCTACCTTCATGGGTACCTGGTAATACCCAGACCTTAGATCAAGTACACTGAACCACTGACTTCCAGACAGAGCATTCAGCAGATCTTCTATCCGGGGCAACGTATACTGGTCTGGTATGGTGCGCTTATTTAGTGTCCTGTAATCTATGCACAGCCGAACTGATCCATTCTTCTTGCGTACTACTACGATTGGGGATGCATAGGGGCTACGAGATTCTGTAATAATCCCTGCTCCTTCCATCTGATGGAGAATATCCCTGACATCTTGTATGTCACGGGGTGGAATACGTCTAGATCTTTCCCGAAAGGGGGCAAAGTTGGATAATCGGATGGCATGGGTGGCACTTTTTGCACAGCCTACATCCATCTCTTCTTTGGAGAACACACTCTCTCTGGCTTGGAGTTTAGTTCGGAGACTATCCTTCCATTCCTGGGATAGGGGAGAATCCTCTAGACTGAAATCCGCAGGAGTCCCGGGCATCTTCCCCTCTTCAGCTGTCACTGCCATAATCGAGGAGATTTGGTCTAGCAGGTGGATCACTCCCAGCAGCTGACCCCGGTCTATACGCACTTCAGTGTGAGTTAGGTTTTGCACCATCACCGGAAAGGCTTGCCCCCGGTGGTTCTTCCAGTCTTTAACTTCAGGTATGACCATCCATCCTTTCTGGGCGTCATCCTCCGGAAGGGATTCAATTAAGTATTGTCGCCCGCCATCTAAAATTCCATCATGTAGAGTTGCCGAGGCCCGTAGGGATAGTGTTTCACCTGGTCTGATGAACACAGCTCCAATTCCGATGTAATGGCATTTCCCAGCTTTAGCCTGCAATGCCAGTCGCTGACACTCTTCTCCAAGGTGCGGACTAACTTCCATCAGATGATCCAGTGAAGCACCCCTCGTTCCCCCAAGGTAGTTTCTGAATACATCCTGCACCACCCTGGCATTGGTCCCGAGTATGATGGGGGCACAAACTCTCTTCACATCTGGGCAGATTATGGCCTCCAACTCCATGCTCTGTTCTGTTCCGGTATTCAACTGAGGAATGGTGATGGCGACCTTGATGCTTCCATCAGTCTTGCAGACTTGATCTCCCATGCCCCATAGCTGCATCTCTTCAGTGGGCAGTAAGGGCAGATGCTTTAAATGCTGCTCATAGAATGACCTGTAAACTATAGTCACCTGTGACCCAGTATCTAACAGTGCTGAAGCATAGATGCCATTGATTAGTACATGGATGATAGACCTGGGCCCTACTTTGGGATTGGCCTGTAAACGAGGAGCTCTTTTTTTAGTCCAGTTTCTCCTTTTTTTCTTAATTTTCTTTGAGAAAACTGTACTGTCTTCCAGGGGTCCTATCACTAGCACATGCCCGTCTTCTTCTCCCGAAGGGGCAGGGCATTCCCTGGCAAAATGTCCTGGCTGGCCGCAAGTAAAACATTTCCTCTCCCTTGGTTGATTTCGAGTCAGCCGGGTGGGCTCTGCCCTTTTCGGATCCCGCTCGGACCGTGGAGGATGTGACTGAGACTCTAATTCTGCTAGTCTTTCCCTGAGGCTAGCCATTTCAGTGTTCTCTTTTTCCCGAGGTTTCGTCAGGTTTTCTTTGGAGGTGGCAGGAGAAAATATCTGACTCTCGATCTCCTTCACTTGGGTTATGAGCAATATAAAATCTAAATCTTCTTTAGTCAGTCCTGCTCGCAAAGTAACAATTACTGGGTCATCGGACAAGGCACCCCGCAATACTTGTTTTGTCAATTTCACATGAGCTTGAGCAGGTAACACTACATTCTTTTCCATCAGTTTTCCCAAAAACACTTGCAATCTGGTAACATAGTCAGACAACCTCTCATGTTTCTTTTGACGGGTATTATAGAACTTATTAAGAAGACTTTCGGCATCCTCCACATCTCCATATACTCGTTGTAATACCAGTAGGTACTCCTGAGACTCAATTTCTCCTTTTAAGATTTTATGTGCATTCACAATGTCCGTAGCTGGGGACCGCAGACTCTCCATTATTCTCTGTCGTTTCATAGCATCAGTACAGGTCCATTCGCCCAGCAATTGTGCTGCATTCCGCTTCCATATTTCAAAACTCTCTTCTCCCGATGGAACGGGTTGCATCCCTGAGAATACCCTCAACTTGCGATAGCTATGAGTATGATTAGCTGTCACAATTGCCTCTGAGAGTTTCCTGAGTACATCTGGTATATCGCCATTACTAGCCTCAGTTGGGTTTGGCACATTGCTAGGTCTAGAAGACGTGGTCGGTATTTCATCCACAAAATCAATGTGGTTGACACGGAGCCTCTTCTCCTCTTGGGATGGAATAGGTAATGTCCGGTGCCATCTCTTTGGAATGGCCCCTGCTTCTTTGACACCGGCATATACAATCGGACAAAACTCTGATAGTTCATCGCTTAAATGAAGACCTATTGGCTTTGTGCAGTTCCTGAAATCCTTCAATGCATAAACCAGGATATATTTCTCTCCTGTTTGGTTTCTCAACACATCCTTGATGGTCACCATAGTCTCTGGTATAAGATTCTCTAACACGCGAATGCATTGCATAGCCTGTCCTTGGGGTGGTATATTGCATACCATCAGGGCCTGGTATATGGGTATCCTCTGATTAATAGCCCACTCAGTTACAAACGACACCGTGGGTCGTGGCTCAAATGTAAGGTGGAAAAATGTATCCTTTTTCATCTCAGCAGTGCCTCCATCTGTAACGCTCTTTTGCCGCTGGGGGCCGCCCCCGCTGGCACCCTCCAGCTGGGTTACACCTTCTTGCTTTACCTGTTGGTCCTGAGTTTCCGCATTTTGGGAATAAGGATACATAGTGTTGGCAGTGCCTCCACCTGTCTGGGCATCCATGGCATGGACTGTTTGCCCAGGCAGGAACCTAATAATAACAACTACACAGTGGTACAATAAACAATATAAACTTGTATTGAAATGCAAGTGGCAGCATAAAAGGATTTCAGGTAATACAGTAGCTAACTAGACACACCAACTGCTCTCTAACCTCCCAGCCCAGGACCCTCCCAAACAACCTGGAACCACCCTGATCTTCGTCCTAATGACAGCGATGATGGGTACCAGTTGGTGCACATAAGAGAGGTGGGGCCTTTTAGCATAACGTAGCTGCCAGTACAGGAAAGGCTGTGGGTAAAATCCGCTCAGCAGCTGTGTGATTCCTTAGTTAGTGTAAAGATGGATAGAATGCTGTCAGCGAGACAGAGAGAAAAGATGCTCGTTACCGCACAACTTCAGTTGCTCACAGTCCCAGGAAGGCCTCTTGAACGTTGTAGCAATCTGCAGCCTCTGGATCAATTCTTCCCCACGCGGTATGCAGAATCTCCTCTGCCTGAAGTCGAATGCGCCCAGCAAATCCCTCCGCCTGCGGCCTCCTTAACACAGGGCCCCTCTTCAAACACACTTGCCTCCTGAACAGTCCAGCACAATATACAGCAGACCAAGGTACACTCTCCAGCACTGGATGCTGCTGATTCTCTGTGCTCCAGCTTGCACAGATCCTGGAAAATCTCTCTTATCTGACTGCTCACTCTCTTTGCTCACTTTGTTCTGCCCACGCTGCATGCATGCTTTTTACTTCCTGTTTCTTTTAGCTTGGGTCCTTCCTTTTCCTGTAAGGGCATTCTGGGAGGTGTGGTCCATGAGTCCAATAAAGTATGTTCCCATACATTGTCCTCTGGCTCCCCCTAGAAGCATAACAGCTGCAGTCCTCAGAGCCAAATCAAACACAGGACTACATATATATAAACAGGCACTTAGACACATATACACAGGCAGACCCTTATATAGATAGAAATACAGATCTAATCTGCTACATCTCCCATACAGAGACGCAGAAAGGGAGGGGCTAACATGCCTCTCACGTGCGTCTTAACACGTGTTTGCCCACTGGCATCGAGCAAACCACCTGGAATGGGTGACACATAGGTGTCCATGCACCTGGCCCACCAACGCTTGCATTCCCTCTTGCAACCACATCACACAGTTCCCCATGGAGGCCTTTGGCGTCTCCACCATTCTACCCCACCTCTCCCAAGCCTGGGGAAGGGGGTCACTCGCACCGCACTCCCAGCATGGCACAGACTCGGAGAAGCCCCTGTGCTGCTGCAGCCCCTCCTGGTACACCTTCTGGGGGTGCAGCACGTGCGGCTCACTCTCAGCTTGCACCTCAGTCTTGCAGGCAGCAGAATCCTCATAACCAGTCACCTGCTCTGGAGCCATTCTTACAGCAGGGGTTATGGAGAAAAAGGGTGAAGCGCCCTGCTCCCCAGTAAACGTCCCCCCTGCATCTGCCAACGGAGTCAGGCATCGCACCTGGCTCTGGGCAGATGGCTGGGAGGTCACAGGGGCCACACCAGGACCTGCTGCCGCCCCGTCTCTCACTGTCCCCGCACATTCAGAATTTGGGGCACCATACAGACGGGGACAGTATTCTCCACAATCACGCTCGTCTCGCCCTCCATTGCACACAGTATCCCCACTGTATCCCACAGTTTTTCAAGCACGCCTTGCTTCGTAGCCGATGAGCATACAGCCGTATGCCACCCTCCCCCACAGGGAGGTTGCTCAGTACCAGTTTCCTGTGGTACTGGGAATCTGGTTGGCTTTCCCCCAGGGCAACACTCGTCCACCCCAGGCCCTTCCTCCTGACCACACAGCATGCACTCGGTGCCACCCGCAGCCTCAGACACATGCGACACAGACTGGCCTACCACAGTATCCTGCCCATCCAGGATGTTCTGCCCTCCACTCCTTTCACCTGGCACTGCCAACCTGGATGGTTCAGGCCCTGGATAACCCTCTGCCACCCTAGGCCTCTCCTTCCGACCACCCAGTATGCCCCTGTGCCACGCACAGTCTCAGACACCCATGGCACAGGCTGGCACACCGTGGTATCCTGCTCATCCCAGGCCTTCCAATGCCCACACTTTCCCTCCAGCACCACCGACCCAGTTGGTTCAGCCTTAAAGGAACCTGCCTTGGTCCTTTTGTTCTCCCTCCCAACCGCGTGGCGTCACAGACACACCTGAGTCTGGTCTAGGCAGGCACACCACAGTATCCTGCCACCCTTCCTAGGCATTCTGATCCACACCATCACATGGCAGAGACAGGCCTTGTGCCCTACTCCCCGCAGACTGCCAGCGGGTACCCACTTCCACCATGGGCGCTGCGGCCTCCCCACGCATGGGGTCCGGGGAACCAGCTGACTCAGGTGCAGGCGGACATTCACTCGCCCCCTGCCTTTCTTCCCAGTCACACTGCTCCCTCATACTACCACACAACACCTCGGGCACACCTGGCACAGGCACAGAATAACTCACTGCCATCCCCTGCCCTCCCGTACAGGAATCCTGTTGTGCACCCCCACACACAGCCCTCCCCACTGTAGAGCCACTAGTGGGCCTGGGTAAATCCCCAGCATCCCTTTCCAGCACATACCAGGTGACATAGGTGACACCAATTTACCCAAATCCGTGCCCAGTAACACATCTGTAGGAATATTTTCAGACACTCCCACCTCCCGCAGACCTCTCCCCGCTCCCCAGTCCAAATAAACCCGTGCCATTGGCACCGCAGGACGTACCCCACCAAAACCCTTTACTGCTAGAGTCCTGCCAGGAATAAAGTCTGCAGGGCTGACTAACCCTGGACGCACCAAAGTTACTTCAGCCGCCGTATCTCTTAAACCCACAGATACCTGAGTCCCGACAATGACTGCTTGCTGGTTCACGTTGGCACTGCCCTCCGATCTGGTCACAAACAGGACAGAGGGTGATGTTGAGGGGTATCCTCCCCCAGCTGTGGATGCAGGTTTCTTCCTCTACGGGCACGCTGCCAGGAGATGGTTGACACTTTTACAAATAAAACAGTGACGGCGCACACTTCTTCCAGGCGAAGAAGGATTCGCTCCCCCCTCCCCAGCAGAGACTGGCACAGAGGGAGGCGCTGCCGCCGTGATGTCGGGGGGTCGCACTGAGTTGGGCTTCCATCCTGATGATCCTTTGGGGGAACCTCTGCTCCGGTCCACAGACGCTCTGTTGGCCGCATGGAAATCGGCCAGCTCACCAGCTTCCAGGGCCGTCTCGGGTTTGCGATCCAGAAGCCATTCCTGGATCTCCGGTGGGCACAGCTGCACAAACAGCTCTTTGATTAACAGGTCTTCCAAGGCATCCAAGGTGTCAATCTTCAGCCCCCTGACCCATTGTCGAAATAGGGTGGTCAGGTGGCTCACGACTGCAGAGTAGCTCTCCGCGGCCCGCTTCTGCAAGGACCTGAACATTTTGCGATATACCTCAGGCGTGACGTTATAACGTCTCTGCAATGCGGCTTTAATCAGCTCATAGTCCTGGTCGCTCTCAGCTGGTAACTCTGCAAAGGCTTCGAGCGCTGGACCTTTTAGTCCAGGAGTGAGGTACCTGGCCCATTGCTCCTTGGGCAGCTGGTACTGTCGACGAGTCTTTTCAAAACTTGGCAGGAACACATCCAGATCCCCATCTTTGTCAAGGGTGGGAAAGTTCTCGGCACAAGGTCTGGGCGTAGAGAGCTCTGCAACGCCCGCAGGGGCAGGAGATATTTGTGTTCTGCCTGCCTGTGCCAGAGCGAGCTGATGTTCCCGTTCGGCTTTGCGCTCCGCCGCTTCTCGCTCACCCACAGCCTTGCGCTCCGCAGCTTCTCTGTCTGCTTGGCTCGCTGGCGCCTGTTGCTCAGTTCTGCGCTCTGCAGCTTCGCGTTCAGCTCTGCGCTCCTCTCGCTCTTGGTACTGCAGGATGAGCTGAGTCCGCGGAGTCCACATGTTTTAAAACAGTCTGCAAGTAAACATCCAGGGCAGTATCACCCTTGGGCGAAGCACTTGACACTGTCCTTTCCACTGGACTTGCATTTCCTTTGGCTGGGTCAAGCGTGGTACCCTGCTCTGCTGCGTCCTGGACTGCTTGCCTCGCCTCATAATCCTCGAGGGCTTGCAAAAGTTCATCCTTCTTCTTATCCTTCGACAAAATATTTTTATCTTTACATAATTGTTCCAAGGTCTTCTTTGATGGTTGTAGCGACATTCTCACTCCAGCCAAATAAAAGATAGAAAAAAACAAAGAAGGGGAAGGGAACTGCTGTGTATTGTGTAAATTCTAATAAATGCACCGAGTTCTGCTCTGGAAATTGGAAAACCAATTTCTTTAGTATCTGTCTCTATATTGCTTCACAGATCCAAATACTAACCTGATATCCCACCGCTTGCCAGCAGTTGTCACGACCCCTACGCGCGCTGCTGCGAAAGACGCGGGTTCACCACCCACTATCTGTCTCTACGCACTTCTCTCTCACAACAGGGCGCAGAGCGCGATACAATGATCCCAAGATTGCAAAGCAGTACAAATCTTCTCTTGAAGCGGGTAATGACTACGTCTCCCACAATCCCTGAGCTCACTTTCCTATTCTATTAGTTACACTGCCACCAGTCCTCATGGACACTAGGAGCGTCGCAACGGGAGACACAGGGCTAAGCAACCGCACTATCTGCCTACCCTAGACTCGGACAGTGACTACAGACCCCACAATTCCTGCCGTCCCTGATGACCGCAACTCGTAATTTCTTATCTAACCGAGCTTAAAGCAAATAGCAATACTCCCAATGTCTTAGTTAGCGTGGATCTCGTCAGCCAGAATCAGAACTTAAATAGTAGGGACCTGCAAAGCTTCAAAATTCGATTCGAAAACGAATCGCTGGTCATATTCGATTCGAATTCGACTTTGCAGGTCGATTCGATTTTTTTTCGAATTGCAGCGTGCCTCCCAGACGCTCAGCACGCGGCTGGGAACGGCACACTGCTAGGCGCCGCCCCCTCCATGCTTCACAGAGGAGACGCTGTGGAGGCGACGACAGGAATGGTGGAAGGATTCTGCAGTGCGAATAGGACCTGGAGTCTGGATGTGTTCGGAGGACAGAAGTTGGAATCGGATGGTGGTGAGTATATACCCGAGTGTCACGTTTATATTGTGCTTCTGTTGCAGGAAGCCATCACCAGAAGATGGCCGCCAGGTGGGGTTGTGATCAAGGCCCAGACCCACGTGGGCACTATGGGGCCCGCAGCCGAGTGGGGCCTGGTGGGGATGAGCAGGGGCGGACTGACCCGGGTTGAGGGGGGCCAGATTCCATGCAGGGGTGCCCAGTCTAGAATAGCTTAAGAGTCTGCGTTGAAGATAGAGGTGGCGGATGCGCGCGTGTGCAAGTCACACGGTCTGACCAGTCAGGTGGTACTGAGGCTCAGTACTACCTGACTGGCCAGACCACGTGACCTGCACGTATGCAGCCACCACCTCTATCTTCAACGCGGACTCTCAAGCTATTCTGGACTGGGTTATAGGGGGCAGCGAGTGAGTGCCTGTTGGGTTATAGGGGCCAGTGCCTGTCAGGTTAGAGGGGGCAATGAGAGTCTCAGGTTGGAGGGGGCAGTGAGTTACAGATGCAGGAGATGAGTGGCTGCTCCATCCTCTCTCCCTGCCCAAATGCTCTATCTCTTCTCCTCCTCCGGTAGATGCCCATTGTAGTCCCCGCACTCTCACTCAGCTCAGGCCATCCAGCACTGCAAGAGGCAAGTGTGTGTGTGTGCGTCATTATCTCACAGCGCTTGCACTCTTTGTCCATCACTGACTCTGGTGGGGGGCGAGAAGGCTGTTGAAATTTATTTATAATCTGGGTGGGAGAAAATAAGAAAAGCACCGATTCGATTCGAGATTCGATTCGAATTCAAACCTTAACAGTGTATTCGATTCGAGGGAAAATTTTTGATTCGCAGGGTCCTATTAAATAGGTTAGGTTTATTTATGATATAGAACAAAGATATATATAATCACAGTGCATTTGTTACAGGAAAATTATAGCTAGAATAAATCAATTACACACTACACAGCAAATAAAAGAAAAGGGTTAACCACAGAGCATTACTTACGACAAACTAATCAGCAAGCTAGCATCGATGGCTCCTGGAGCCTGGAGATAGAAGCATGGACAGATCAGTCATCTTTCGAATGTACCCCAAGTGATCAGCCATAGCACATGGCCAGTTTTCAGAATTTATACACTTCCTGGTCCTTCCAAAACCCACCCACACATGGCCCAGCCTCCTGCACTATATATTCCAGAGTTCCCCTCTCCGGAGCATGCTCAGTACGCTTCGTCGTTAATCTTTAATTGCCCAAAGGTGTCCATCTTCCCCCCAGGGATCAAGGATGTGCTTCCTGTCTTTGAAGATAGTCCAACCCGGCACCAAGATTTAGGCCCTAACAGGCTACACGACATGGCAGTTCAAAGACATTCCCTTTTACAGCCACGTGTGATATCCTCCCACCAGGGGAGAAAGCTAACCATTTTAATTTGTGTATATTTTAGCACCCACTCTTAACAGCTGTGGACCCAGAGATACGCTTCCCAAATGGTCAGACACAAATATGAATCTATATGGAGGAGATATATATATAAACAGGCGCTTAGGCACATATACACAGGCAGACCCTTATATAGATAGAAATACAGATCTAATCTGCTACAACGTACACTTACCCTTCCTGCTTTGCTTGTTTGACAATATTGAGAGCAGTAGCCCCAGGAAGACATCTCACCAAAACACTGCTCTCCAGCTCAACACCTCTTATATAGATTGTGGTGGCATTATATACATCCCCATATAACCCCACTACAATCTATATTATACCATCATAACCCCATATAACCCCACTACAATCTATATTATATCATCATATCCCCATATAACCCCACTACAATCTATATTATACCATCATATCCCCATATAATCCCACTACAAACTATATTATACCATCACATCCCCATATAACCCCACTACAATCTATATTATATCATCATATCCCCATATAATCCCACTACAAACTATATTATACCATCACATCCCCATATAACCCCACTACAATCTATATTATACCATCACATCCCCATATAACCCCACTACATTCTATATTATACCTTCATATCCCCACATAACCCCACTACAATCTATATTATCTCATCATATCCCCATAAAATCCCACTACAATCTAATATTATACCATCATATCTCCATATAACCCCACTACATTCTATATTATACCTTCATATCCCCACATAGCCCCACTACAATCTATATTATACATCACATCCCCATATAACCCCACTACAATCTATATTATACCATCACATCCCCATATAACCCCACTACATTCTATATTATACCTTCATATCCCCACATAACCCCACTACAATCTATATTATATCATCATATCCCCATATAACTCACTACAATCTATATTATACCATCATATCCCCATATAATCCCACTACAAACTATATTATACCATCACATCCCCATATAACCCACACAATCTATATTATACCATCACATCCCCATATAACCCCACTACATTCTATATTATACCTTCATATCCCCACATAACCCCACTACAATCTATATTATACTCATCATATCCCCATAAAATCCCACTACAATCTATATTATACCATCACATCCCCATATAACCCCACTACAATCTTTACAACCATCATATCTCCATATAACCCCACTACAATCTATATAATACCATCATATCCCCATATAACCCACTACAATCTATATTATACCATCATATCCCCATATAACCCCACTACAATCTATATTATACCATCATAACCCCATATAACCCTACTACAATCTATATTATATCATCATATCCCCATATAACCCCACTACAATCTATATTATCCCATCATATCTCCATATAACCCCACTACAATCTATATTATATCATCATATCCCCATATAATCCCACTACAAACTATATTATACCATCATATCTCCATATAACCCCACTACAATCTATATTATGCCATCACATCCCCATATAACCCTACTACAATCTATATTATATCATCATATCCCCATATAATCCCACTACAAACTATATTATACCATCATATCTCCATATAACCCCACTACAATCTATATTATCCCATCATATCTCCATATAACCCCACTACAATCTATATTATATCATCATATCCCCATATAACCCACTACAATCTATATTATACCATCATATCCCCATATAATCCCACTACAAACTATATTATCCCATCATATCTCCATATAACCCCACTACAATCTATATTATCCCATCATATCTCCATAAGGCTTTTTGGACTTTTTGCACTTCTTGCACAGACTGATCATTCAGAAAGGATAACAACTGATGAAGCCTATTGGTGAAAGCGTGTTTTGTTGATCCTACTTAATTAGTACTTTAACAATTGATTTTATAGTTGAAGGTCTACCTTTTTATTGATTAATAAATGCATTTTAATTGAATTTTCTGCCGCTCTCCTGCCTTTTTTTTACATCAAGTGGAGAAATACCCTCCCCCCTCCTTTTTTCTTGGGATACCGAACAGCTACATCGCAGGACCCCATGCTGAGAGAGGGAAAATAAAGAAAACACCACTGAAATATAAGTATTCCTTAAATTATACACATTTATCATTATAATATAACCACTGTTTTGTTTAAATATTAATTTATTAGATGTTTGCACATTGGCCATTTTTGGTTTTAAAAAAAGTGGAAATTTTAGTAAGGTGCGCCTGGAAGTGTTTTTTCTTTTCTACAATCTATATTATACCATCATAACTCTATCATATCTCCATATAACCCCACTACAATCTATGTTATACCATCATATCCCCATATAACCCCACTACAATCTATATTATACCATCATATCCCCATATAACCCACTACAATCTATATTATCCCATCATATCACCATATAATTCACTACATACAAACTATATTATCCCATCATATCCCCATATAACACACTACAAACTATATTATCCCATCATATCCCCATATAATCCCACTACAATCTATATTATACCATCATATCCCCATATAACCCCACTACAATCTATATTATCCCATCATATCACCATATAATCCCACTACAAACTATATTATCCCATCATATCCCCATATAATCCCACTACAAACTATATTATACCATCATATCTCCATATAACCCACTACAATCCATATTATCCCATCATATCCCCATATAAACCCACTACAATCTATATTATCCTATCATATCCCCATATAACCCCACTACAATCTATATTATCCCATCATATCCCCATATAACCCCACTACAATCTATATTATCCCATCATATCACCATATAACCCACTACAATCTATATTATCCCATCATATCCCCATATAACCCCACTACAATCTATATTATCCCATCATATCCCCATATAACCCCACTACAATCTATATTATCCCATCATATCCCCATATAATCCCACTACAAACTATATTATACCATCATATCTCCATATAACCCCACTACAATCCATATTATACCATCATATCCCCATATAATCCCACTACAATCCCACTACAATCCATATTATACCATCATATCTCCATATAACCCCACTACAATCTATATCATTCCATATAATCCAACTACAATCTATATAATCCCACCATAACCCTATATAATCCCACCATGTCCACCCAGTAAAAGTTTCTAGGTAGAGATCTGGGTCATTTCCTTTTCCTCACCTGCTGATGGATCCACAGTGATGGTGACCTTCCCAGGCTCCACTGTGAGGATTATTCCTGCTCATTCTATATGAATTTATACAGATTCCCCGGTGCTCACTGCGTTCTCCTCTCGCTGAAGCTCATGATGACGGCTTTTTATCTCCAAATAAATCATTTCCCCCAAGGTCTGATGGAATGTGATTCCTAATAACCCTCTGATTAAAGCTTTTGTGAAAGACCCACCCTTCACCCCCCAGGAAGCGTTAGCACTGACTTTCACCCCCGATAATATATTTGGAAGGTTCTCACAGACACCACAGTTTTGTATTTTGACTTTAAATGTCAGACTTTCACCCCACAGCTGAGACTAGCATTAGCGTAAAGAATGTAATAGGGCTCCTGTGTTGACTACAGAGGTTTAAACGGAGTAACAGTGAAAAATCGTTACCCTTTGCCCCTCATCCCTGAATTGCTTGAGAAACTGAAAACTGCTCACATATACACCAAACTAGATCTCCATGGGGCTTACAACCTGTTAAGAACACGCAAAGGGGACGAGTGGAAGACCGCCTTCAGGTCACGATATGGCCATTTTGAATATACTGTCATGCCCTATGGGTTACGCAACGCCCCGGCGACGTTCCAACATCTGGTGAACGACAGGTTTAGAGATCTCCTAGACCGTTTAGTAGTGGTTTATTTGAATGACATCCTGGTCTTCTCTTCTTAGATATCAGGACACCGTCACACCACATGTCCATGCTTCTACATCTGTGTGACTGTAAAAGAGCTCCTAATTCAACTCGAGTCTCTCTGTTAAAGTGAAAGCCTCCCATAGCTGTCTGGCGAACCAGATCGACCTTTCCTAAATACGATGGCCGCTTCGTGTCATTGCGCTACAATAATTGCTGCAACTGTGGTTACAATGGTATATAGCTGCTACCCACACCACGAGCCGTGACTGCATGTAGGTTTGAAATAGAACTGCTTTTATTGGGGATAAGCACAGATATTTATGGTCAAACGGGGGTCCTTTGCGTTCACAAAATCACAACATCTTCTTGGGGAGGTTTTTGTGTAAACTAGATTTAGGTACAGACAGTGAGAACATTACTTAAACTTTCTTTTATTTCTTAAGTTTAAGATTTTTATTTTGAAAATATGGATATATGGAAACATCAAAGTTACATCGGTATCAGTAAAGCATACAGGGGATAGAGGGGTAAAACATGTGGGAGTCTCACAAGACAACTGTAAAACATAAAAAAAAAAGGAGGGGTAACAGTAGAAATCAGCGTCCTCGAAGTAAAACAGCTAAGGGAAAAAAAAGCAGCTCCATCTGAAGCCTCAGCCTGCCCACCGATCTCAAACATGGTCATCAGCCGGCGCTATGTCCCCCGCGTGAGCGGGCTCCCATCGTCATCTCCGGACAGCAGCTCTAGAAGTGCCTAGAGGTCCTCCAGGATAGCTCTCATACTCCTAGTGGGGGGTGGACAGGCCGGCCGCCACCATTCTGCACCTTCCCCCACATTCTCTGCTATGGGGACAGCCGCATTGGCTAGAAGATGGGGGCCCTCCATCTTCGCGGCTCACAGCAGCCGTACACCCGGTTAAGTGGAGTCGAAGGAGTATTAGTCTGGAGCCTAAGCCACAAGATGGCCGACAACAGGTCACAGTCAGCAGAGAACGAAGGCCTGAATCTTTGCTATACTCCAGAGGGGGGGGGCCAAAACGAGCTCCGAAGTATTCCACGTGACGGCCAGCCACGCAGGGTCACTCAGGAAAAGGTAATGTGCGGAGAAATCCAGCGAGATTCAGCGGAGCTCTTCCAAAACGTGTCTGCTTCCACACACGGCTGGCCACGCCCCCCTACTTAAGCTTTCTAAACGAGTTAAGACAATGGGGATCACGATTGACAAACAGATTACAGTTTATTTGTTAACGGCAGTGTTGTCTAACAAAAAAGATTATCAGGGTTATTCAAAGAGATCCGAATTGCTGGAGAAAGGTAACCGAACAGTGAAATTCAGGGTACGGTTACCTTTCCTGGCCATTCGGCTATCCAGAGAGCAGACAGTTTGCCAAATCCTGGCGAATTGCCTGCACATACGGTGCCTGTTTGGTGCCTGTTCGAGGGCAGTGAAATCCCCATAGAGAAGCAATGCTTCGTCTATTCAGAGAACAAAAACCAGCAGTGAAACGTTGCCGAATTTCCCTGCCGTTCAGTGGCTTCGTTCGATAGGTTTATTCAGGTGAATCCCATAGGCTTCAATGTTAAAAATTCTAAATTTAATTCAAAACTAATAAACCGTTCATTATTTTATTCTGCAGTAAAAAGTCTCTTTATTTTTAGATTTTTTTAGGACCTTTTAGGTATTTTTTGGAATTTATTTTGCAAACTTTTTTCCCTTTTTTTGTTTAAATCGTTTTGTCTCTTTTTCTGTAACCGCCCTTTTTATTATCATTCATTGGATTATATGTAAATTTCAGACATTTTCGTTCTGTAGTTTCTTTGCAAACAGTGTTTCACTTTACAAACAGTCAAGCAAACGTTTTTTTTTCACTCCAATCGGCTGCGGTGTCTTGTTTTTCCGGCGGCTACTCTGCTCTGTGATCGGCGGCTGCTCGGGTTTCTCCAGTGTGTTCGGCGGGGTTAATCCAGATGTTTTGCGGGTTTCGGTGTGCGTTCGCCGGGTTTTCTGGTGAGTGTTCGTCGGGTTTGTGGTGGCTTTTCCCTGCACTACGACGGCCCTGTGGTGCTTGCTGAATACACTGCAGGGTCGCCGAAATGGGATTGCCGAATTGAAGAGAACGAAAAGTCACCGAACGTGCAGTGACTTTTCAATTCTCTCTGAATAACCTGATTGTTTGAGGAGCTGTTAATCAGAATTCCTGAGAGAAGAAGAGGAGGGCTTTGCAGACGTTGGGCAGATCATTTATGAATATTGTGAATAGCAGGGGGCCTAGTATTGAGCCTTGGGGTACACCGCAAGTGACTGGGAGGGGGAGGGAGGAGCTGCCAGAAATTGACACATATTGTGATCGGTCGGATACATATGATTGAAACCAGGTTAGCGTGCGATCACCAATGCCAGAGTTTTTAAGTTTTTGTAATAGGATGCCATGGTCTACCGTGTCAAAGGCCTTGGCAAAATCAAGGAAGATGCTCCAGTTAGGTTTCCTTGTTCCATCCCAGCCTGGATATCATTGCAGACTTTTAAAAGGGCGGTTGTAGTTGAGTGATTTGGACGGAAGCCTGATTGATCCGGGGTTAAGTAGTTCCAATATTGATAATAATCACGTAATTGAGTGTAGACACATTTTTCCAAAATTTTTGACATTACAGGGAGCAACGATATCGGACGGTAGTTGGATACCAAAGTACTGTCACCACTTTTATGGATAGGTACCACTCCCGCAGTCTTCCAGATACCGATACCGATTATCAGCAGCCTTTCAGGCCGATAAACAATATCAGGCGCCGATATTCTGTACATTTAGGGACGTATCACAATCTTCGCGCAAACGTCAGCGCCTGCGCAAAAACGCATTAACAAGAGGGGCAAAACCCTTTGTGCAGAACGTCGTATTACAATGTCAGCGCAACAAACGCACGCAGTCGTTTAACGCGGGCGAACCTGCGCGAACCCCTTGAGAGTGTACTGTACTGCGCACGTCCTCACTTAACATTGTGAGCGCAAATGCGTTTGTGCGCTGGTACGCGGATGGTATTACAATCTATGCGCAGTTTGTAACGCATAGCCTTTGCGCATAATTTTAGCAACTCCTAAAAGCTGGTGTTAATGGCAAATTCTATCAACCTGCCGAACCCAAATACACCAGCCCGAAAAAAAATACGCAGCAAAGTATAGATACACATTCTACACATACCCAAACAATAAAATGGAGAAGTTGTGTGTGTTTTTATTATTGATGCAGCATATATGCGCAGATTGACTTTGGCAGGCGCAAAAACTTAATGGGAGACAATTATGGTTCTTAATTCTGATTGGCTGAATCGCATGAACAAAACAGTCCGCACATCGATTTTTGCGCGCAACGTTAATGCTATCGCGTTTTTGCGGTACGTTTTACGCGCGTTATTGCTCGATGGATGAAAAAATGCGCGAGGATTGCAATACCAGCGTTGATGTACACGCGTTAACGTTTAACGCTTCGCGCAAAAATTCACATGTTGCGCGTGCGTTTTTGCGTTAACAATGTAATAGGGCCCTTAAATTTTTGAAGAAGCAGAATTTCTACATAGTTACAAGTAGTTATAAAGCGCCAACAGATTCCTTAGCGCTGTACAATGGGAGCGATAGAATAACAAATGTACATACACGTTACACACACGGAACAGTAGGAGGGAGGACCCGCTTGAGAGCTTACAATTTAAGAGGAGAGGGGTGGCGCAGTAGGTGAGGGTACCTGGAGTCTGTGTAGTAGCGAGGCGCATGTGGGCTGATTAAGAAGATTTAGCAAGAAATGTGCAGTGAGGGATCATGGAGTGAGCTGATAGGCTTCTCCAAAGTAATGTGTTTTCAGAGACTTCTTGAAGGACTGGAGAGATGGGGAGAGTCTGATACTGCGGGGGAGGGAGTTCCATAGAAAGGGGGTAGCTTGGGAGAAGTCCTGAAGGCTGGAGTTGGGGGTACGAGGAGCTGATAACATCAGATCATTGGCCGAGCGAAGTGGTGGGGGCGGGATGTACCTGTTAATAAGGGAGGAGATGTAGGGCAGCGGCGCGGTTACGGAGAGCTTTGTATGTGAGCCCCAGTATTTTTAAATTGATTCTAAAGGAAACCGGGAGCCAGTGTACAGATTGACAGAGGGGTGAGATGTGAGAGGTGTGGGGAGGTGAGGTGTGAGAGGTGCGGGAGGTGAGGTGTGAAAGGTGCGGGAGGTGAGGTGTATGAGTCTGGAGCTGGCATTCATTACAGACTGTAGAGGGAGAATCTGGGATCTCTTAGGGCCAGAGAAAAGGAGGTTACAGTAGTCAAGGCGGGAGATAATAAGAGCTTGGATGAGCATTTTAGTCCTGATTAAGACAGGGACAGACGAGCACAATGTTTTTTAGGTGGAAGTAGCAGGATTTGGTTAGAGACTGAATGTGAGGAGTAAAGGATAGATTGGAGTCCAAGAGGACCCCGAGGCAGCGAGCCTGAGAGGTAGAGGTAATGGTGGCATTATTCACCTGGAGGGAAATGGGTGCAGGAATAGAGTTTTTTTTTTTATTTAGAATTTTTTATTTTGTATGTAAGTCAGCGTACAATCAGACATATTACAGGAAGGGCCACGTAGGACCACCCAAAACTTACAGCATAGGTGCCTCGTATGAAAAATAATAAACATCCCCAGATAGGGGGGTCTCAGCGAGAAATGGCAAGCAAAAAGACAAATATAAAGACGTCAAAATAAGTCTCTAAAGTGTCTCAGAAAAGGGGGGTAACCCCATCATATAAATCGCAGGAAAAAGCCAGGGTAAATCATCCCCGAATGGGGGGTCTCTTCAGAAGAAAAAATAAAAATCTTTAAAGAAAAGGCAACAAAAATGTCTCAATAAAGGGGGGGGGACTCTCGCAAACCATCTCAGCTCGTGGGGGGGGGGGTGAACACATCGAAGGGGTCAAGTTAAAGATAAGAGGCAGCAAGAGGGGGGAACCAAATGAAAAAGAAAAAAATGGGGGGTAAAAAAATTCAGCAAAAAGCATCTCTGGTGGACAAAAAAAAATAAAGGGGGGGGGAAATGGGGTCAACAATAACATAAGGCTGCTTACAAAAAGAAAAGAAGGGGCCTCCTCAGCCAGCATCTCGAAAGGGCAGCAGGTGCGATACAGGCAGGGCGATGGATGGTAGGTCAGGCCGGTCAGCCAACCCAGAACCCGCGTGGAAGATCAAGGCCAGCAGGACAGACAAGCCCCCAGCCATGTCGCGACACCCATCTCCTTCTCCTCGAGCTAGGGCCACCGACGGCATCATTGGAAAAAACGGCAAGGAGGACCGACGCGTCAGCCTCTCCTCGGACCCAAAAGGCCCAAAAAGATGCCTCAGCCCGCTTGCTTGCAGCTTCCGTGAGGTCTGCCACGATCTCAGCTCAGCCGGCTCAGGGGTGGTTACGGTACGCTGCACAGGATCCACTGCTGCCTCACCGAGACCTTCAGTCAGCCACACCGCTCCATCAGACCGCTCTATCCACGCAGGCGGCGGAGAATTCCTCCAGGGACATAACTCCAGCTGAATCCTCCTTCTGCCATGCTCAGCAGGTAGCCGGTAAGGCAGCCTCACAAGGGCCCCAAAGCTCCCCCTCAGGCAAGGGACCCAGGGACAACCCCCCATCCGGATCTCCAGGACCAGCAGTATCGCATCCCCAGGGATCAGCCCGCCATCCACGGAGCCAGGAAACTTGGACATCTCAGCCTCAACCGCACACACCATCCGCGGCATCCTGCAGGCCCTCATCACAGCCTCCCCCGCACGCTCATTTGACTTCTCAGCCTCACAGCCAACATAGTCGACCGGGAGATGTGGGCCCACCATCTCCGCAGCCAGTATCAGGATCCCTCTCGGGGAGCAAAGATCAAAGGAGGCAGTCAACTAGGCCGCAAGATGGCTGCCGGCCATCCTGGTAATGGCAGCGTGCAGGACACGAGTCTCTGGTCCGGAGGGAGGAACTTAACAGGCTCCGGACTTAATCACCCTATGGCCGGCCATGGAGGAACCCCTGCAGGGAAAATTCGGCAGAAAAATCCGGCTCAAAACCTCCTTAACAGGGAAGTTCGATGCGGAGCTCTGCCAGACACGTCTTCTCCCCTCCACGGGCAGCCACGTCCCCAGGAATAGAGGTTTTAGGGGGAGGGAAGATGAGAAATTCAGTTTTCGATAGGATGAGCTTTAGGAATCGTGAAGTCATCCAGTCGGAGACAGCTGAAGAGGCAGGCTGTAACACGGTCCAACACGGGAGGAGAGAGATCGGGAGAGGAAAGGTAGATTCTGGATTCTGAGCCATGGAGAAAGCAAAAGAATTGTCAAAGGATCTGCGGCAAAAGGTATAAAGGAACTGTATAAAACAGGAAAGGGATATAAAAAGATATCCATGGGATTGAGAATCAGCCAATCAGCAGTGATAAAACTCGAATTAAGAAGCAGAAATGAGGGCTTCTGCTCAAACCAAACCACGGTCAGGTAGACCATCTAAAATTTCAGCCACAACTGCCAGGAAAATTGTTCTGGATGCAAAGAAAAAGCCACAGATAACTTCAGGTGAAACACAGGATTCTGTGAAAACATGTGGTGCGGCTGTTTCAAGATGCACAATAAGGAGGCGCTTGAAGAAAGATGGGCTGCATGGTCGAGTCGCCAGAAGAAGCCATTACTATGCAATGCCACAAAGTATCCGCCTACAATACGCCAAACGGTAGAGAGAGAAGCCTCAAACCTTCTGGCACAAAGTCATTTGGAGCGATGAGACCAAAATTTTACTTTTTGGTCACAACCATAAACACTGCGGGCCAGTGGCGTAACTAGAAACCTGAGGGCCCCGGTGCAAGAATCCATGAAGGGCCCCCCCAACCCCCCAAAAAAAAGATCCATATTTTTACCTTTTTTTTTTTCCTGCAATATAATAAAGATAGTATTGCCCCAGCTCACATGGACATATATTGCCCCAGCTCACACATGGATATTTTTGCCCCAGCTCATGGAAATACTGCCCCAACACATGGATATACTGCCCCAACACATGGATACTGCCCCAACACATGGATATACTGCCCCAGCACATGGATATACTGCCCCAACACATGGATATACTGCCCCAACACATGGATATACTGCCCCAACACATGGATACTGCCCCAACACATGGATACTGCCCCAGTTCTGCCCCCCCAGCTCCTCATGGATATACTGCCCCAGCTCTGCCCCCCCAGCTCATGGATATACTGCCCCAGCTCTGCCCCAGCTCATGGATATACTGCCCCAGCTCTGCCCCAGCTCATGGATATACTGCCCCAGCTCTTCTCCCCCAGCTCCTCATGGATATACTGCCCCAGCTCATGGATATACAGCCCCAGCTCATGGATATACTGCCCCAGCTCATGGATATACTGCCCCAACTCTGGGATATACTGCCCCAGCACATGGATATACTGCCCCAGCTCTGCCCCAGCTCATGGATATACTGCCCCAGCTCTTCTCCCCCAGCTCCTCATGGATATACTGCCCCAGCTCTGCCCCAGCTCATGGATATACTGCCCCAGCTCTGCCCCAGCTCATGGATATACTGCCCAGCTCTGCCCCCAGCTCCTCATGGATATACTGCCCCAGCTCTGCCCCCCCCAGCTCATGGATATACTGCCCCAGCTCTGCCCCAGCTCATGATATACTGCCCCAGCTCTGCCCCCCCAGCTCCTCATCATGGATATACTGCCCCAGCTCTGCCCCCCCCAGCTCCTCATCATGGATATTACTCCCAGCTCTGCCCCCCCAGCTCCTCATCATGGATATACTGCCCCAGCTCTGCCCCCAGCTCCTCATGGATATACTGCCCCAGCTCTGCCCCCCCAGCTCATGGATATACTGCCCCAGCTCTGCCCCAGCTCATGGATATACTGCCCCAGCTCTGCCCCCCCAGCTCCTCATCATGGATATACTGCCCCAGCTCTGCCCCCCCCAGCTCCTCATCATGGATATACTGCCCCAGCTCTGCCCCCCCAGCTCCTCATGGATATACTGCCCCAGCTCTGCCCCCCCAGCTCCTCATGGATATACTGCCCCAGCTCTGCCCCCCCAGCTCATGGATATACTGCCCCAGCTCTGCCCCAGCTCATGGATATACTGCCCCAGCTCTGCCCCCCCAGCTCCTCATCATGGATATACTGCCCCAGCTCTGCCCCCAGCTCATGGATATACTGCCCCAGCTCTGCCCCAGCTCATGGATATACTGCCCCAGCTCTGCCCCCCCCCAGCTCCTCATCATGGATATACTGCCCCAGCTCTGCCCCCCCTCAGCTCCTCATCATGGATATACTGCCCCAGCTCTGCCCCCCCCAGCTCCTCATCATGGATATACTGCCCCAGCTCTGCCCCCCCTCAGCTCCTCATCATGGATATACTGCCCCAGCTCTGCCCCCCCCAGCTCCTCATCATGATATACTGCCCCAGCTCTGCCCCCCCAGCTCCTCATGATATACTGCCCCAGCTCTGCCCCCCCTCAGCTCCTCATCATGGATATACTGCCCCAGCTCTGCCCCCCCCTCAGCTCCTCATCATGGATATACTGCCCCAGCTCTGCCCCCCCCAGCTCCTCATGGATATACTGCCCCAGCTCATGGATATACTGCCCCAGCACATGGATATACTGCCCCAGCTCTGCCCCCCCAGCTCATGGATATACTGCCCCAGCCTTCTCCCCCAGCTCCTCATGGATATACTGCCCCAGCTCTGCCCCCAGCTCATGGATATACTGCCCAGCTCTGCCCCCAGCTCCTCATGGATATACTGCCCCAGCTCTGCCCCCCCAGCTCCTCATGGATATACTGCCCCAGCTCTGCCCCCCAGCTCCTCATGGATATACTGCCCCAGCTCTGCCCCCCAGTCCTCATGGATATACTGCCGCCAGCTCTGCCCCCCAGCTCCTCATGGATATACTGCCCCAGCTCTGCCCCCTCAGCTCATGGATATACTGCCCCAGCTCTGCCCCCCCAGCTCATGGATATACTGCCCCAGCTCTGCCCCCCCAGCTCCTCATCATGGATATACTGCCCCAGCTCTGCCCCCCCCAGCTCCTCATCATGGATATACTGCCCCAGCTCTGCCCCCCCCCAGCTCCTCATCATGGATATACTGCCCCAGCTCTGCCCCCCTCAGCTCCTCATCATGGATATATACTGCCCCAGCTCTGCCCCCCCCAGCTCCTCATCATGGATATACTGCCCCAGCTCTGCCCCCCCAGCTCCTCATCATGGATATACTGCCCCAGCTCTGCCCCCCCTCAGCTCCTCATCATGGATATACTGCCCCAGCTCTGCCCCCCCCAGCTCCTCATGGATATACTGCCCCAGCTCATGGATATACTGCCCCAGCTCATGGATATACTGCCCCAGCTCTGCCCCCTCAGCTCATGGATATACTGCCCCAGCTCTGCCCCCCAGCTCATGGATATACTGCCCCAGCTCTGCCCCCCCAGCTCCTCATCACATGGATATACTGCCCCAGCTCTGCCCCCCCCAGCTCCTCATCATGGATATACTGCCCCAGCTCTGCCCCCCCCCTGCTCCTCATCATGGATATACTGCCCCAGCTCTGCCCCCCCTCAGCTCCTCATCATGGATATACTGCCCCAGCTCTGCCCCCCCCCAGCTCCTCATCATGGATATACTGCCCCAGCTCTGCCCCCCCTCAGCTCCTCATCATGATATACTGCCCCAGCTCTGCCCCCCCTCAGCTCCTCATCATGGATATACTGCCCCAGCTCTGCCCCCCCCAGCTCCTCATGGAATACTGCCCCAGCTCATGGATATACTGCCCCAGCACATGGATATACTGCCCCAGCTCTGCCCCCCAGCTCCTCATGGATATACTGCCCCAGCTCTGCCCCCAGCTCATGGATATACTGCCCCCAGCCCAGCTCTTACCTGCTCTGCTGGCCCCAGGCCCAGGGCAGGCTCCGCCGGCGTCTTCTCCTCCTTCCTTGGCAAGCGGCCGCTGGAAACATGCAGCTTGGCCGCTCGCCGGAAACCACCTGATCAGCGCGAGGTCTCGTGCGCTGGTCAGGTGGTTCCTATCCCACGTGAGCGGCCAAGCTGCATGTCAGCGGCCGCTCGCGTAGGGAGAGGGACGGCCAGCGCGCGGCTCCCAGATTCCGGCGCTGATTGCCGGAATCTGGCGGCGGCGCTGGGCCCCCCTCCAGTGGCGGAATGCCAGGGCCCGGTCGCAACTGCGACCGCTGCGACCCTGGTACTTTCGCCACTGCTGCGGGCCCTATTACAATCTGGGCGTTAAAACGCGGGTGCAAGGGAGAAAAAACTGTGCCCGCAGTTTTCCCCCTTGCGCCCACTTTTTAACGCCAGATTACAATGCAGGTGCAAAAAAATGCTGCCTGCATTGTAGCGGCCGTCAAAAATCAGGATGCTTGTGGCAGCGCTGAACGCAGCCACGAGCATCCACTCGCTGGAGTCCATAGGACTCCATTGAGTTCCTCTCTGCCGGTCACGTGACCGGCCGGATCTCGCATCGCGAAATCCGGCCGGTTGGTGTAGGGATACGTAGGGAGAGACAGGGGATACTTTTTCCCCCGTCTTTCCCTGCTCCCGCCGGCCAGAGGAGGCGACCGGAGCTGCGGTCCTCGCCGCCGGACACAGGGTAAGTATGTTATTTTTTATTTTTATTGCTGGTGTTAAGGGATTCTGCGGAAGCGGAATCCGTTAACACCAGGTCCTGGCTCTGGTTAACTTTTTGTTGACCAGAGCCAGGTGATAATCAGCGCTGGGACGTTGTAATCCAGCGCTGATTAACACTTTGCGCTCCCCATGTAAAGTATAGGGAGCGCAAAGTGCAGTGACCTCACACAGAGGAGCGCAAGGTACCAAACGCAAACGGTTTTTTTAACCTGTTTGCGTTTGGATTGAAATATGCCCTGAACACCGCAGCTAACGGTATTGCTCACGCAGGTAAGTGCTACCGTTAGCGTGCAGAGTGTAATAGGGCCTACATTTGGAGCGGAGTCAACGAGGCCTATGATGAAAGGTCCACCATTCCTACTGTGAAGTACGGAGGTGGATCGCTGATGTTTCGGGGATGTGGGAGCTACAAAGGCACAGGAAATTTGATGAGAATTGATGGCAGGATGAATGCAGTATGTTATCAAAAAATACTGGAGGAAAATGTGCCTTCATCAGGCTGGAAGCTGCGCATGGGACGTACTTAGACAATGATCCAAAACACAAGGCCAAGTCGACCTGTCATTGGCTACAGCAGCATAAAGTGAAGGTTCTGGAGTGGCCATCTCAGTCTCCTGACCTCAATATCATGGAGCCACTCTGGGGAGATCTCAGATGTGCAGTTCATGCAAGACAGACCAAGAATTTCCAGGAAATGGAGGCTTTTTACCCAGAAGAACGAGCAGCTTTACCATCTGAGAAGATAAAGAGCCTCATCCACAAACACAACAAAAGACTTAAAAAGAGTGAACACACTTGATAATAAATGGCTTCAGCCAAACACTAACCACGAATGAGAGAAAGGTTTTTGTGTTATCATTCATATTCTCTGAATAATGGCCAAGAAATCATAAATTCTGCCAGGGTATGTATACTTATGAGCACAACTGTATACCTCGAGGTCTATGCACCCCAAGTCCAAAGTGACCTACGTCACAATTATTATCTGTATTATTCTCTATATTATTCAATATATTACTATCGGTATTATTGTCTATATTATTATTTGTATTATTATTGGAAATTAATGGAAACCATGTTAAAGGAAAGGATTGTTGAACATCTAAAAACACATAGATTACAGGATCAGAAACAACATGGGTTTACCTCAGGGAGATCATCCCAAACTAATCTTATTGATTTTTTTGATTGGGTAACAAAAATAATAGACACAGGTGGTGCAGTAGACATTGCTTATTTAGATTTCAGTAAGGCTTTTGATACTGTACCGCATAGAAGGCTTATCAATAAATTGCAATCTTTGAGCTTGGATTCCAATATTGTTGAATGGATTAGGCAGTGGCTGAGTGACAGGCAACAGAGGGTTGTGGTAAATGGAGTTTATTCGGCGCAAGGTCTTGTTACCAGTGGGGTACCTCAGGGGTCAGTACTTGGACCCATTCTATTTAATATTTTTATTAGTGATATTGCAGAAGGTATTAATGGAAAAGTATGTCTTTTTGCTGATGACACAAAGATTTGCAACAGGGTTGACGTTCCTGGAGGGATCAGCCAAATGACAAATGATTTAGGTAAACTGAAAAAATGGTCGGAACTGTGGCAATTGAGTTTTAATGTGGATAAGCGCAAGATAATGCACCTGGGACGTAAAAACCCAAGGGCTGAATATAGAATATTTGATACAGTCCTAACCTCAACATCTGAGGGTTGGGATTTAGGGGTTATTATTGCAGAGGATCTAAGGGTAAGTAGTCAATGTAATAGAGCAGCAGGAAATGCTGGCAGAATGCTTGGAAATGCTGGCAGAATGCTTGGTTGTGTAGGGAGAGCCTGTATTAGCAGTAGGAAAAGGGAAGTGCTCATGCCACTGTACAGAGCACTGGTGAGACCTCACTTGGAGTACTGTGTGCAGTACTGGAGACCGTATCTCCAGAAGGATATAGACATCTTAGAGAGAGTTCAGAGAAGGGCTACTAAAATGGTGTACGGCTTGAAGGAGAAAAGTTACCAGGAAAGGCTTAATGATCTTAACATGTACAGCTTGGAAAAAAGACGAGACAGAGGAGATATGATAGAAACATTTAAATACGTAAAGGGAATCCACAAGGTAGAGGAAGGGAGTATATTTAAAAGGAAACAAAGTAGCAAAGCAAGAGGACATAGTCTTAGATTAGAGGGGCAAAGGTTTAAAAGTAACATCAGGAAGCATTATTTTACTGAGAGGGTGGTGGATACATGGAACAGTCTTCCAGTAGAAGTGGTAGAGGCCAAAACAGTAATTGAATTTAAGCAAGCATGGGATAGGCATAAGGCTATCCTAAACAAAAGATAAATCCAGGTAAAGTATCCATGTAATTGGGCAGACTAGATGGGCCGAAAGGTTCTTATCTGCTGAAATTTTTCTATGTTTCTATGTTTCTATTATGTATATTAGAATCTGTATTATTCTCTATATTATTATTTGTATTATTGTCTATATTATTATCTGTATTATTATCTATATTATTATCTGTATTATTCAATATATTACTATCTGTATTATTGTCTATATTATTATTTGTATTATTTTCTATATTATTATCTGTATTATTCTCTATATTATTATCTGTATCGATATCTGTATTATTATGTATATTATTATCTGTATTATTCTCTATTATTATCTGTATTATTATCTATATTACTATCTGTATTATTGTCTATTATTATTTGTATTATTATGTATATTATAATCTGTATTATGCTCTATTATTATTTGTATTATTCTCTATATTATTATCTGTATTATTATCTATATTATTATCTGTATTATTCAATATATTACTATCTGTATTATTGTCTATATTATTATTTGTATTATTCTCTATATTATTATCTGTATTATTATCTATATTACTATCTGTAATATTGTCTATATTATTATTTGTATTATTATATATATTATAATCTGTATTATTCTCTATATTATTATTTGTATTATTCTATATATTATTATCTGTATTATTATCTATATTATTATCTGTATTATTCAATATATTACTATCTGTATTATTGTCTATATTATTTGTATTATCTATATTATTATCTGTATTATTCTCTATTATTATCTATTTATTGTTATCTGTATTATGTATATTATTATCTATATTATTCTCTGTATTATTATGTATATTATTATCTATATTATTATTCGTATTATTCTCTATATTACTATCTGTATTATTCAATATATTTTTTGTATTATTCTCTATATTATTATTTGTGTTATTCTTTATATTATTATTTGTATTATTATTAACCCTTTTGCTGCTGAGGCATTTCACACCTCTGTGCTGAGCTAATTTTTACCGGTTTCGCTCATCATGTTTAAACGCGTTTTGAAGCCATATTTTATTATATGACCCAGACATATTACATATCGTTCTTTCCGGCAGACTCTGCAGATTCATAATAAATCATTATTGTATGTATACGTCATGTCCTATCTGTATATTATAACAAAAAATGCAATAATTAAATTTTCAATCATTTACAATGTGTAAAGTGTTTTTTTTTCACATTTTAACATGTGAGCGTTTGCGGTTATACACTATATTTGCCAAAAGTATTGGCTCACCCATCCAAATAATCAGCATCAGGTGTTCCAATCACTTCCATGGCCACAGGTGTATAAAATCAAGCACCTAGGCATGCAGACTGTTTTTACAAACATTTGTGAAAGAATGGGTCACTCTCAGGAGCTCAGAGAATTCCAGCGTGGAGCTGTGATAGGATGCCACCTGTGCAACAAATCCAGTCGTGAAATTTCCTCACTCCTAAATATTCCAGTCACCTGTCAGCTGTATTATAAGAAGGTGGAAGTGTTTGGGAACGACAGAAACTCAGCCACGAAGTGGTAGGGCACGTAAACTGACGGAGCGGGGTCAGCAGATGCTGAGGCGTATAGTGTGAAGAGGTCGCCAACTTTCTGCAGAGTCAATCGCTACAGACCTCCAAACTTCACGTGACCTTCAGATTAGCTCGAGAACAGTGTGCAGAGAGCTTCATGGAATGGGTTTCCATGGCCGAGCAGCTGCATCCAAGCCATATATCACCAAGTGCAATGCAAAGCGTCGGATGCAGTGGTGTAAAGCACGCCGCCACTGGACTCTAGAGCAGTGAAGACGTGTTCTCTGAAGTGACAAATCGCGCTTCTCCATCTGGCAATCTGATGGGCGAGTCTGGGTTTGGCGGTTGCCAGGAGAACGGTACTTGTCTGACTGCATTGTGCCAAGTGTAAAGTTTGGTGGAGGAGGGGATTATGGTGTGGGGTTGTTTTTCAGGAGCTGGGCTTGGCCCCTTAGTTCCAGTGAAAGGAACTCTGAATGCTTCAGCATACCAAGACATTTTTGGACAATTCCATGCTCCCAACTTTGTGGGAACAGTTTGGAGCTGGCCCCTTCCTCTTCCAACATGACTGTGCACCAGTGCACAAAGCAAGGTCCATAAAGACATGGATGACAGAGTCTGGTGTGGATGAACTTGACTGGCCTGCACAGAGTCCTGACCTCAACCCGATAGAACACCTTTGGGATAAATTAGAGCGGAGACTGAGAGCCAGGCCTTCTCGTCCAACATCAGTGTGTGACCTCACAAATGCGCTTCTGGAAGAATAGTGAAAAATTCCCATAAACACACTCCTAAACCTTGTGGACAGCCTTCCCAGAAGAGCTGAAGCTGTTATAGCTGCAAAGGGTGGAGCGACGTCATATTGAACCCTATGGGTTAGGAATGGGATGTCACTTAAATTCATATGCGAGTCAAGGCAGGTGAGCCAATACTTTTGGCAATATAGTGTATTTTCTATGGATTGCGCTTGTTAAAAAAATTAGAAATGGGGACTCGTTACATTTTTTTTGGTGGAAAATCACGTGATTTTTCACAAACGCACCCCATACAAAAATCGTTAGTGCAGAATCATTGTTCACATTATAATTGAAATGGGAACAATATTGCTGCATTAACAAAAAAAACTGTTAATTTTTTTTATAAATTTTTTTAAAATATTTTTTTATATACAGTTTTATTTATTTATTTTTTCATTACTTTTTACATGGTCATGTTTGGTATCGTTGGAAAGGCCATGCTCTGGCCGATCCAACTATACCAAACAGTAACCCCTAGCTGCCACGGACCGGGAGATAGGGGGTTCATTGGAACCCCCTATCTCCACCATTGGTAGCAGCTAGGGGTTAACTCCAGGACTGACGTCATCGCGCTATGCATGATAATGCCAGTCATTGGGTGGAGTTCCCAGAAGCTTGGCTGACATCCAAGATGTCGGCCAGCTCTGGGAGAGGATCACGATCCGGCGCTTTTCGGTGCCGAATCGTGATCCGGCCCCCAAGGGGTTAAAGTCAGGCACCATTTGGAAGGGTAGGCCGTGTCCTTCCAAACGATGCCTGCCTTTAATCGCTGGACTCCGGCGATCGGGAGGCAGAGAGGTCCGAAGGACCTCCCCCCTCCCTTTCAGGCACCTCCTCCGCACTCGCGGGGGGTGCTTGAAATAGATGTCATCTATCGTCCTCGCGGGGTCCCGGAGTGCCGGGCTGACAAGATGTCAGCCCCCACCGGGGGGGGGACAGCAATCGGCCGGAATCCCGGCCGATTGCTGCCTTCTGTGCTAAACCGCGCTCAGCGCGTCCATAGCACAGGGGAAGCACTTGGCTGAGCGCTTCCTTAGCAGCCAAGCGGTTAAATATTATGATATGTATTATTCTCTATATGATTAGCTGTATTATTATCTATATTATTATTTGCATTATTTTCTATATCAGTCGTTCCCAACCGCAGTCCTCAAGTACCCCTAACAGGCCAGGATTTCCAGATATCTGAAACACAGGTGATATGATTTGCTGCTCAGTGATTGCAGTATTCAGTCTGCTTTTCTCCAAGGTAAACCTTAAAACCTGGCCTGTTAGGGTTACTTGAAGACCACGGTTGGGAACCACTACTCAATATTACAGATAATGATATATATAATAATATAATATATATTATTATCTGTATTATCGCCTATATTATCATGTGCATTAATCTCTATATTATTATCAGCCTGCAAGGAACATCTCTGCAATCACAGCCCAGAAACACACAGACCAAATTTCATTTCAACACTGATCAGCCTGCAAGGAACATCTCTGCAATCACAGCCCAGAAACACACAGACCAAATTTCATTTCAACACTGATCAGCCTGCAAGGAACATCTCTGCAATCACAGCCCAGAAACAAACAGACCAAATTTCATTTCAACACCGATCAGCCTGCAAGCAACATCTCTGCAATCACAGCCCAGAAACACACAGGCCAAATTTCATTTCAACACTGATTAGCCTGCAAGGAACGTCTCAGCACTCACAGCCCAGAAACACACAGACCAAATTTCATTTCAACACTGATCAGCCTGCAAGGAACATCTCTGCAATCACAGCCCAGAAACGCACAGACCAAATTTCATTTCAACACTGATCAGCCTGCAAGGAACATCCCTGCAATCACAGCCCAGGTATCCAGATCTCAACACAATGGCCAACATCACATTCTGCAATATTCTATCATCGCAATTGTATTTTGTGTCTGCATTTATTAATTTCTGGCTGATTATCCTCTAAATTCCCTCATTTTCAGATAGAATATATAGCTAGTCTTTCACTAGTGCACCTCCCCCCCATTACAAAGGCCTCTGACACCTAGACACTTACCTGAACTACAAACAAAGAAAAAACAGAGAGAACACTTAGCGCTAAATAATAAATGGTGTATAGTAAAATGGCTGCTCGAATAAACACCTATGTACACCCTATACAATAAACCAATAAAAAAAAAATGGGCGTGAGCCCCGGTGTGAGCGCACTTAACTGAATTGGATAAACTTGAATAGAAAACTTCAATGGTATTCTTGATATTCTGATTAGAAGATCATAATAACCTAATAATAAAAGATAAAAAACTCCATGGTGCAAATAACGTTTGTATGAGCAAGTAACAGTTTTGTGAGATAACAGATTGTATGTATGAGGAACTCACAAGTGTAGAGCCAAATAAGGCTCAATAAGTATCGCCTCTTGACCACTCTGGGGTTATTTGTATTATTCTCTACATTATTATCTGTAATATTCTCTAAATTATTCTCTTTATCATTATCTGTATTATTCTCTACAGTCTACATTATTATCATCTGTATTATTCATTATATCTTTATCTGTATCATTCGATCTCTACATCATTCTCTTTATGATTCTCTTTATTATTCTCTACATTATCATCTGTAATATTCTCTATATTATTCTCTTTATCACTATCTATATTATTCTCTACATTATTATCATCTGTATTATTCTCTATATCATTATCTGTATCATTCAATCTCTACATCATTCTCTTTATTATTCTCTACATTATTATTTGTATTATTCTCTATATTATTATCTTTATTATACTCTATATTATTCTTTGTTTTATTCTCTTTATTATTTTCTAAATTATTAATTGTATTATTCTTTTATTATCTTTATTATTCTCTACATTATTATTTGTATTATTCTCTATATTATTATATGTATTGTTCTTTTTATTATTTTCTATATTATTATTTGTATTATTTTCTACATTATTATCTGTATTATTCTCTACATTAGTATTATTCTCTATATTGTATTATTCTCTAGATTATTATTTGGATTATTCTCTATTATTATCTTTATTATTCTCTACATTAATATTTGTATTCTCTTCTATATTTTCTATATTATTTGTATTATTCTTATTATTATTTTCTTGATTATTATTTGTATTATTCTCTATATTATTAATTGTATTATTTTCTTGATTATTATTTGTATTATTCTCTATATTATTAATTGTATTATTTTATTGATTATTATTTGTATTATTCTCTATATTATTAATTGTATTATTTTATTGATTATTATTTATATTATTTTTATTGATTATTATTTATATTATTCTCTATATTATTAATTGTATTATTTTATTGATTATTATTTATATTATTCTCTATATTATTAATTGTATTATTTTATTGATTATTATTTATATTATTCTCTATATTATTAATTGTATTATTTTATTGATTATTTGTATTATTCTCTATATTATTAATTGTATTTTTCTTGATTATTATTTGTATTATTCTCTATATTATTAATTGTATTATTTTCTTGATTATTATTTATATTATTCTCTATATTATTAATTGTATTATTTTATTGATTATTATTTGTATTATTCTCTGTATTATTAATTGTATTATTTTATTGATTATTATTTATATTATTCTCTATATTATTAATTGTATTATTTTATTGATTATTATTATATTATTCTCTATATTATTAATTGTATTATTTTCTTGATTATTATTTATATTATTCTCTATATTATTAATTGTATTTTTTATTGATTATTATTTGTATTATTCTCTATATTATTAATTGTATTATTTTATCGATTATTATTTGTATTATTCTCTGTATTATTAATTGTATTATTTTATTGATTATTATTTGTATTATTCTCTGTATTATTAATTGTATTATTTTATGATTATTATTTATATTATTCTCTGTATATTATTAATTGTATTTTATTGATTATTATTTATATTATTCTCTGTATTATTAATTGTATTATTTTATTGATTATTATTTGTATTATTCTCTGTATTATTAATTGTATTATTTTATTGATTATTATTTGTATTATTTTCTATATTATTAATTGTATTATTTTATTGATTATTATTTGTATTATTCTCTGTATTATTAATTGTATTATTTTATTGATTATTATTTATATTATTCTCTGTATTATTAATTGTATTATCTTATTGATTATTATTTATATTATTCTCTGTATTATTAATTGTATTATTTTATTGATTATTATTTATATTATTCTCTATATTATTAATTGTATTATTTTATTGATTATTATTTATATTATTCTCTGTATTATTAATTGTATTATTTTATTGATTATTATTTGTAATATTCTCTATATTATTAATTGTATTATTTTATTGATTATTATTTGTATTATTCTCTATATTATTAATTGTATTATTTTATTGATTATTTGTATTATTCTCTATATTATTAATTGTATTATTAATTGTATTATTTTATTGATTATTATTTGTATTATTCTCTATATTATTAATTGTATTATTAATTGTATTATTTTATTGATTATTATATGTATTATTCTCTATATTATTAATTGTATTATTTTATTGATTATTATTTGTATTATTCTCTTTATTATTAATTGTATTATTAATTGTATTATTTTATTGATTATTATATGTATTATTCTCTGTATTATTAATTGTATTATCTTATTGATTATTATTTATATTATTCTCTGTATTATTAATTGTATTATTTTATTGATTATTATTTCTTTATTATCTATATTATTAATTGTATTATTTTATTGATTATTATTTGTATTATTCTCTATATTATTAATTGTATTATTTTATTGATTATTTATTATATTATTCTCTATATTATTAATTGTATTATTTTATTGATTATTATTTATATTTTCTCTGTATTATTAATTGTATTATTTTATTGATTATTATTTATATTATTCTCTATATTATTAATTGTATTATTTTATTGATTATTATTTGTATTATTCTCTATATTATTAATTGTATATTTTTTATTGATTATTATTTGTATTATTCTCTATATTATTAATTGTATTATTAATTGTATTATTTTATTGATTATTATTTGTATTATTCTCTATATTATTAATGTATTATTAATTGTATTATTTTATTGATTATTATATGTATTCTCTATATTATTAATTGTATTATTTTATGATTATTATTTGTATTCTCTATATTATTAATTGTATTATTAATTGTATTATTTTATTGATTATTATTTGTATTATTCTCTATATTATTAATTGTATTATTTTATTGATTATTATTCTCTATATTATAATTGTATTATTAATTGTATTATTTTATTGATTATTATATGTATTATTCTCTATATTATTAATTGTATTATTATTGATTATTATTTGTATTATTCTCTATATTATTAATTGTATTATTAATTGTATTATTTTATTGATTATTATATGTATTATTCTCTATATTATTAATTGTATTATTTTATTGATTATTATTTGTATTATTCTCTATATTATTAATTGTATTATTAATTGTATTATTTTATTGATTATTATATGTATTATTCTCTATATTATTAATTGTATATTTTATTGATTATTATTTGTATTATTCTCTATATTATTAATTGTATTATTTTATTGATTATTATTTGTAATATTCTCTATATTATTAATTGTATTATTTTATTGATTATTATTTGTATTATTCTCTATATTATTAATTGTATTATTTTATTGATTATTATTTGTATTATTCTCTATAACCCTGCTGCTGTTACTCTGGATTTACTTATTAAGGGTTAATCTCTGAGATCCTTGTTTTAAAGGAAAAGACGTGTTTTTTTGGTTTCTTTTGCGGGATTTACCGCCTGTGCTAACATTACCACCTCATTCAGGGCACGCACCGTGTCTGCGCATGCGTCCCGACGCCTGAGCTGCAAAACCTTGTACTATACATTAGAATGCGCATCAAGCCGCGTTGAAGTCTTGCGCGTGCGCAGCTGACTTCCCTAAGCTCTATCCCCGGTATACGGAAGCCACATTGCGCATGCTCTGTGTGATGCCGATGCCGGTGGGCTCTTCTGGCGCCTGCGCAGTGGAACAACTCTGACGTTTCCGCCATGCAGGAGAAGAAACCGATGGGTGAGTTCACTATGTGTTCTGGTATGGAGCTCGGCAGCACGGACACTGCCCGGCCTGAGGGACCTGCGGACTTTCACCGCACGGAGGCAGGGGTTAATACCAAGGGGGGGGAGGGGTGTGAGCTGCATGTAGAGAGCTCCACAGCAATAAAACTCACAGTAATGTGCGGTGTGTATGAGCGTATCACAGAGCTCCACAGCAATAAAACTCACAGTAATGTGCAGTGTGTATGAGCGGATCACAGAGCTCCACAGCAATAAAACTCACAGTAATGTGCAGTGTGTATGAGCGTATCACAGAGCTCCACAGCAATAAAACTCACAGTAATGTGCGGGGTGTATGAGCGTATCACAGAGCTCCACAGCAATAAACCTCACAGTAATGTGCGGTGTGTGTATGAGCGTATGACAGAGCTCCGCAGCAATAAAACTCACAGTAATGTGCGGTGTGTATGAGCGTATGACAGAGCTCCGCAGCAATAAAGCTCACAGTAATGTGTGGTGTGTATGAGCGTCGCAGAGCTCTACAGCAATAAAGCTCACAGTAATGTGTGGTGTGTATGAGCGTATCACAGAGCTCCACAGCAATAAAGCTCACAGTAATGTGCTGTGTGTATGAGCGTATCACAGAGCTACACAGTAATAAAGCTCACAGTAATGTGCAGTGTGTATGAGCGTATCACAGAGCTCCACAGCAATAAAGCTCACAGTAATGTGCGTGTTGTGTGTGTGAGCGTGAGTTTTATTGCTGTGGAGCTCTGTGATACGCTCACACACACTGCACATATCACAGAGCTCCACAGCAATAAAATTCACAGTAATGTGCGGTGTGTATGAGCGTGTCACAGAGCTCCACAGCAATAAAACTCAAGGTAATGTGCAGTGTGTATGAGCGTATCACAGAGCTCCACAGCAATAAAGCTCACAGTAATGTGTGGTGTGTATGAGCATATCACAGAGCTCCACAGCAATAAAACTCACAGTAATGTGCGGTGTGTGTATGAGCGTATCACAGAGCTCCGCAGCAATAAAGCTCACAGTAATGTGCTGTGTGTATGAGCGTATCACAGAGCTACACAGTAATAAAGCTCACAGTAATGTGCTGTGTGTATGAGCGTATCACAGCTACACAGTAATAAAGCTCACAGTAATGTGCAGTGTGTATGAGCGTATCACAGAGCTCCACAGCAATAAAGCTCACAGTAATGTGCGGTGTGTGTGTGAGCGTGAGTTTTATTGCTGTGGAGCTCTGTGATACGCTCACACACACTGCACATATCACAGCTCCACAGCAATAAAACTCACAGTAATGTGCGCTTTGAGCATATCACAGAGCTCCACAGCAATAAAGCTCACAGTAATGTGCAATGTGTATGAGCGTATCACAATGCTCCACAGCAATAAAGCTCACAGTAATGTGCAGTGTGTATGAGCGTATCACAGAGCTCCACAGCAATAAAGCTCACAGTAATGTGCGGTGTGTGTGTGAGCGTGAGTTTTATTGCTGTGGAGCTCTGTGATACGCTCACACACACCGCACATATCACAGAGCTCCACAGCAATAAAACTCACAGTAATGAGTTTGCAGTGCGGGAGGGTTGCAGTGGTGGGTGCCGTCCGGGGGGGTTGTTCCAGTATGGGAGGAGGGTGCAGTGCAGGATCTGTATGGTGTGCAGGGGGGAGGATTGCAGTGGAGGGATTTGCGCGGTGTCTGCGCGCTGCGCTGTAGGTGATGCTGAGTATCTCCCCCTGCAGTTCGTTCTAATGACCCCTCCCTGCGGCGGGTTCTGGACTCGGCGACCCGGCAGCGTCGCCTGAACCGGCAGTTGGAGGCGCTAGAGAAGGATAATTTCCAGGATGACCCTCACGCCAACCTCCCGCAGCTCAAGCGTCTGCCGCAGTTTGACGACGAAACAGAGACAGGTGGGTGTATTTGGCAGGGCGGGGTCACTGCTGATTGGCAGGGCGGGGTCACTGCTGATTGGCTACTGTGGTTCTGGCTTTACTTTGCGCGTCCGGTCTGGGTTGGGGGGTCCAGGTACCCATTTCCTGCGTCGGGGGACGCTGCGCCGCCCCTTTATCTGAATCTCTGTCTCGTTCCCAGGGAAGAAGAAGAAGAAAACCCGCGGCGACCACTTCAAGCTGCGATTCCGCAAGAACTTCCAGGCTCTGCTGGAGGAACAGGTGCAGGACTCAGCCTGTAGACTCTGCGGGGGAGGGGATGGCGCCGCCCCTGTCTGATGTGCTGCTGTTTGTTTTTCACAGAATTTAAGCTCGACTGAGGGACCCAATTACCTGACGGCCTGCGCGCTCCCCTCCAACTTCCCCCAGCGCCATTTCTGCACAGTGTGCGGCTCCCCGTCCAACTACTCGTGTGTGTCGTGCGGGGCGCGCTACTGCTGCGTGAAGTGTCTGGGCACGCACCAAGAGACCAGGTAACCCCCGGGCACAGAACGCCATGTGGGCGCTCTGACACAAAGTATTCCCACCCCCCCCCCTCTCTGATTGCCGCCTTAACATACAATTCTTTAATTGTTCTTAAAAAAAGAAACTCACACTGGGGCATCTGGGGGCCGCGGGGCTGTGGACGCGGGGGCGGGGATCTGGGGGCCGCGGGGCTGTGGACGCGGGGGCGGGGATCTGGGGGCCGCGGGGCTGTGGACGCGGGGGCGGGGATCTGGGGGCCGCGGGGCTGTGGACGCGGGGGCGGGGATCTGGGGCCGGGGCTGTGGACGCGGGGGCGGATCTGGGGGCTGTGGACGTGGGGGCGGGGATCTGGGGGCCGCGGGGCTGTGGACGCGGGGGCGGGGATCTGGGGGCTGCGGGGCTGTGGACCGGGGGCGGGGATCTGGGGCCGCGGGGGTGGGGATCTGGGGGCCGCGGGGCTGTGGGGGCGGGGATCTGGGGGCCGCGGGGCTGTGGACGCGGGGGGGGATCTGGGGGTGCGGGGCTGTGGACGCGGGCGGGGCGGGGATCTGGGGGCCGCGGGGCTGTGACGCGGGAGCGGGGATCTGGGGGCCGCGGGGCTGTGGACGCGGGGCGGGGATCTGGGGCCGCGGGGCTGTGGACGCGGGGCGGGGATCTGTGGGCCGGCGGGGCTGTGGACGCGGGGCGGGGATCTGGGGGCTGTGGACGCGGGGATCTGGGGCCGCGTGGCTGTGGACGCGGGGATCTGGGGGCTGTGGACGCGTGGGGCGCGGGATCTGGGGGCCGCGGGGCTGTGGACGCGGGGGCGGGGATCTGGGGCCGAGGCGCGGGGCTGTGGATGCAGGGGCGGGGGGGATCTGGGGGCCGAGGCGCGGGGCTGTGGATGCAGGGGCGGGGGATCTGGGGGGCGAGGCGCAGGGCTGTGGACGCGGGAGCGGGGGGATCTGGGGGCCGAGGCGCAGGGCTGTGGATGCAGGGGCGGGGGGATCTGGGGCCGAGGCGCAGGGCTGTGGATGCAGGGGCGGGGGGATCTGGGGGGGAGGCGCAGGGCTGTGGATGCAGGGGCGGGGGATCTGGGGGCCGAGGCGCAGGGCTGTGGATGCAGGGGCGGGGGGATCTGGGGGCCGAGGCGCAGGGCTGCGGGGGCGGGGGGATCTGGGGGCCGAGGCGCGGGGCTGTGGACGCGGGGGGATCTGGGGGCCGAGGCGGGGGGGGGGGGATCTGGGGGCCGAGGCGCGGGGCTGTGGATGCGGGGGGGATCTGGGGGCCGAGGCGCGGGGAGTGGGTGACGCGGGGGGATCTGGGGGCCGAGGCGCGGGGCTGTGGATGGGGGGGGATCTGGGGGCGAGGCGCAGGGCTGTGGATGCAGGGGCGGGGGGGATCTGGGGCCGAGGCGCGGGGCTGCGGGGCGGGGGGGATCTGGGGCCGAGGCGCGGGCTGTTGGGGCGGGGGATCTGGGAGGCGAGGGCTTGGGGGACGCGGGGCAGGGGGATCTGGGGGCCGAGCGCGGGGCTGTGGACGCGGGGCGGGGGGGATCTGGGGGCCGAGGCGCAGGGCTGTGGATCAGGGGCGGGGGGGATCTGGGGGCCGAGGCGCAGGGCTGGGATGCGGGGCGGGGGGGATCTGGGGGCCGAGGCGCAGGGCTGTGGATGCAGGGGCGGGGGATCTGGGGGCCGAGGCGCAGGGCTGGGGTATGCAGGGCGGGGGGGATCTGGGGGCGAGGCGCGGGGCTGGCGGGGCGCGGGGGATCTGGGGGCCGAGGCGCGGGGCTGTGGACGCGGGGGGATCTGGGGGCCGAGGCGCGGGGCGGGGGGGATCTGGGGCCGAGGCGCGGGGCTGTGGACCGGGGGGGATCTGGGGGCCGAGGCGCGGGGCTGTGGACGCGGGGGGGATTGGGGGCCGAGGCGCGGGGCTGTGGATGCGGGGGGGATCTGGGGGCCGAGGCGGCAGGGCTGGGAGCAGGGGGGGGATCTGGGGGCCGAGGCGCGGGGGCTGCGGGGGCGGGGGATCTGGGGCCGAGGCGCGGGGCTGTTGGGGCGGGGGGATCTGGGGGCCGAGGCGCGGGGCTGTTGGGGGGGGATCTGGGGCCGAGCGCGGGGCTGTGACGCGGGGGCAGGGGGATCTGGGGGCCGAGGCGCGGGGCTGTGACGCGGGGGCGGGGGATCTGGGGCTGAGGCGCGGGCTGTGGACGCGGTGCGATCTGGGGGCCGAGGCGCGGGGCTGTGGACGCGGGGGCGATCTGGGGGCCGAGGCGCGGGGCTGTGGACGCGGGGGCGATCTGGGGCCGAGGCGCGGGGCTGTGGGGGGGGGGATCTGGGGGCCGAGGCGCGGGGCTGTGGGGGCGGGGGGATCTGGGGCCGAGGCGCGGGGCTGTGGACGCGGGGGCGATCTGGGGGCGCGCGGGGCTGTGGACGCGGGGCGATCTGGGGCCGAGGCGCGGGGCTGGGACGCGGGTCGATCTGGGGCCGAGGCGCGGCTGTGGGGGCGGGGGGGGGATCTGGGGGCCGAGGCGGAGGCTGTGGGGGGGATCTGGGGGCCGAGGCGCGAGGCTGTGGGGGCGGGGGATCTGGGGGGCGCGGGGCTGTGGGGGCGGGGGGATCTGGGGGCCGAGGCGCAGGGCTGTGGGGGGGGGGGGGATCTGGGGGCCGAGGCGCAGGGCTGTGGGGGCGGGGGGGGGATCTGGGGGCCGAGGCGCGGGGCTGTGGACGCGGGGGGGATCTGGGGGCCGAGGCGCGGGGCTGTGGACGGGGGGGATCTGGGGCCGAGGCGCGAGGCTGTGGGGGCGGGGGGATGGGGGCCGAGGCGCGGGGCTGTGGATGCAGGGGGGGGATCTGGGGGCTGGGACGCGGGGGGATTTGGGGGCCGAGCCGTGGGGCTGTGGACGCAGGGGGGGATCTGGGGGCTGTGGACGCAGGGGCGGATCTGGGGGCCAAGGCACGGGGGGATCTGGGGCCGAGCTGCGGGGCTGTGGACGCAGGGGTGGGGGGGATCTGGGGCCGAGGAGCGGGACTGTGGACGCTGGGGCAGGGGTACTGGGGGGCTGTGGACGCTGGGCGTGGGGGCTGTGGACTCGGGGGGCTGCGGGAGTTGAGGCGTGGATTGTGGGGTTATTCGCGTTATACTAATCCACTCTTTGTGTTTCGCTCTCCAGGTGTCTGAAGTGGACGGTGTGAAGCTGTCTCGGCGTGATGTGCGCGTGCTGTCTCGGATGTCCCTCTGTATATACCTGTACATAGCCAGTAGCGCTGTATATATGTCTAAATCCTCTAGATTGTAAGCTCCTGTGAGCGGGGCCCTCGCGGCTGGCTCCTGTGAGCGGGGCCCTCGCGGCTGGCTCCTGTGAGCGGGGGCCCTCGCGGCTGGCTCCTGTGTTTGCTTATATCTTGTTCCCTTTAGTTGTTGTAAAACGCTGCGGACACTGTTGGCGCTATATAAACGATAGTAATAATTGCTGCTAGATGCTGCGTGTCTGGGTCCGGACCCCGGCTGTGATGTCATCCCTCACCTCCGCGTACGGGCGCGTCAGACACAGACTGGTCACGGCGTTCATTAAAGACACAGGAATTTTTATACTTTCATAATAAAACTCGTGATATTTTTTTTATTGCTCTTTGTATTTATGCTGTGCGTTAACCCTTTCACCGCTGCGAGCATCTCTCCCTCCCGTCTCTCGTGCCGGTGCGTTTCCTGATTGCTGCTTATGTGGGATCAGGAATGCGAGGGGGAAGGGGGGGTTTCACATAATCGATGTGCAATGAGCCGGGCATGACTTTTTTAGACTCTAAATCACATTATTGATCACATTATAAATTCTATTTTTTTGTTTTCGTGGCTCTCCTGGCTCTGCGTCGCTGGCTCTCCTGGCTCTGCGTCGCTCGCTCTCCTGGCTCTGCGTCGCTCGCTCTCCTGGCTCGGTTACCGCTCGCTCTCCTGGCTCGGTTACCGCTCGCTCTCCGGGGGTTCAGAGTGGTCTCTCTCCATAAATCACGGGAGGTGGTAGGACCCTGACCTGCTCTGAGTATAAACGCTGTCACCTCCTTCGGACGGAGTCTGAGCGCCCCGCGGTTTGGAAACGCAAAACATCCTGACGTAATAAAAATGTGTTTTGAACATTGGATCAATCCCCCCCCCCACCACCACCATTCCTGGTGTGGAATGTACCAGTACATCAAGGGTTAATGCCCGTTAAGAACACTGTGTACTGGAATGTCCTGATGGAGATTGGGTGCTTGGTGTCACCGCGCTGCGCAGGGCAGCTGGCACAAGCTTCTGGGCCTAACCACTCCGTTCCCCTTCACGGGAACAGGGCGCTCTTTGGGGACAATCTACGGAACACTTATCGGCTACTACCCCCCCCCCCCTCAAATCTTGAGGGGAAGCTCCATGGGATCCATGAGTTTGGGACTCCAAGCTGCGCACTGTGGCGATTTGTCCCTCTTTGGTGCCATCGGGTTATTTTGGACCACTTGTTCTTGAGACTCTGGGCTTCCTGGCAATACTTGAACCATCTTGCTGCGCGCCCCGTGAAGCCCCTGAATCCCCCGTTTAATGTACCCTTCTTCCTGTATATGTGAACACTGGGTTTGCCCCAGCGCCGAATATCTAGCACCTTCCATTGTGTCTTGTTAATCCCATGATGTTTATCTGATGGTTTGTGTAAGAGAAGCTGCATCTCTGACCCGGAATAGACCCCGCCCGGATGATCCTGAAACAGACCCCGCCCGGATGACCCTGAAACAGACCCCGCCTGGATGATCCTGAAACAGACCCCGCCTGGATGATCCTGAAACAGACCCCGCCTGGATGATCCTGAAACAGACCCGCCCGATGATCCTGAAACAGACCCCGCCCGGATGATCCTGAAACAGACCCCGCCCGGATGATCCTAACAGACCCCGCCTGGATGATCCTGAAACAGACCCCGCCCAGATGATCCTGAAACAGACCCCGCCCGGATGATCCTGAAACAGACCCCCCGGATGATCCTGAAACAGACCCCGCCCGGATGATCCTGAAACAGACCCGCCCGGATGATCCTGAAACAGACCCCGCCCGGATGATCTGAAACAGACCCCGCCGATGATCCTGAAACAGACCCCGCCGGATGATCCTGAAACAGACCCCGCCCGGATGATCCTGAAACAGCCCGCCCGGATGATCTGAAACAGACCCGCCTGGATGACCCTGAAACAGACCCCGCCGGATGATCCTGAAACAGACCCGCGGATGATCCTGAAACAGACCCCGCCCGGATGATCTGAAACACACCCCGCCTGATGATCCTGAAACAGACCCCGCCGGATGATCCTGAAACAGACCCCGTCTGGATGATCCTGAAACAGACCCCGTCTGGATGATTCCTGAAACCTGCCTCGTCCGGTTATTGGGAAAAGCCCGGCTATAACGGAGAGATTTTCT
>RXON01004014.1:0-28213 GCA_009667805.1 Leptobrachium leishanense | reverse complement strand
TACTGTTACTTCCTTTGCCAAAGCAGGTGGACCGGATGCACATTTAAGCAAACAGCCAGTGGCTCCGGACGAATGTGCTAACTACAGGCCAGAAGGTTGATCAGATCAGTTTCGAGCGTCATCGGTCATCCTGCTGGTGGGAGGGCTGAATCAATCCTCCAAGTCACCATCACCTTGTGAACGAACACTGGAAATGTACAAGCATTTTTCAAATTCCCTAGCTTTGCCTCGCAGCATACGTTTTCAGAGGGGAAGGGGCACTTCATTAAATGCATAGTTTAATACAAAATGGAACTGTGGAGCGGTTGGATTAGCTTTTCAGGACAAAGGGACTAGAAATATTTTGTTGCTAATTTGGTGGTTTTCGGAGAGACGTTTCATCGTTTTACTCACAATTGCAAGCCTAAGAAAAGTTAGAAAATTATCACAATGCCACACTATGGAGAGAATTTAATTTAAAAAAAAAACACAAAAAACAAAAGAATAAACAGATTTTTTTTTTTAATATCTAGTACAGTGGCCCCCGACAGGCTAGGTTTGCAGGATATGCGAAGCACAGGTGATATGATTTGCTGCTCAGAGATTGCAGGGTTCAGCCTGTATTTTGCCAAGAGTATCCTTAAAATCTGGTCTGATAGTGGTTCTCAACCTGTTCAAGTAACCCTGAGTTAGTACAAAAGATTTTTTTCTTTTACCTGTATTCTTGCTCCCACATATGAACCAAATGTATACAGCTCATGAAAGGTATATTAAGGCTCGTGTTAGACGAGCGCAGTGTTCACATCCGTGTTGCTGCACATTTTAACATCCGTGGTAGCCTACAATTATGATCGAGACCCACCCATGAAGTACAGTTGTGTTCAAAATTATTCAACCCCCACTGAAATTGAGTGTTTTGGCCAGTTTGACATTGATTTTGATCATTCAGTCATCTTGCTTACAATTAAATCAAAGAGGCACGTGTAGGTCAGACAAATATAACATAACATTTATAATGAAATAACCACAAATGTCTTTTCTGTGCTCACATCATTATCAGATTTATTCAACCCCCAAGTGACATTCAATCTTAGTACTTAGTACAACATCCTTTTACAGTTATAACAGCTTTTAAACGTGAAGCATAGTTTGACACAAGTGTCTTGCAGCGATCTACGGGTATCTTCGCCCATTCGTCATGGGCAAAAGCCTCCAGTTCAGCCACATTCTTAGGCTTGCGCACTGCAACTGCTTTCTTGAAGTCCCACCAGAGGTTCTCAATTGGATTTAAGTCAGGTGACTGCGATGGCCACTCCAAAATGTTCCAGCCTTTAATCTGCAACCATGCTCTAGTGGACTTGGAGGTATGCTTGGCATCATTGTCCTGTTGAAAGGTCCAACGTCTCCCAAGCCTCAGGTTTGTGACGAACTGCATCACATTGTCATCCAATATCTCCTGGTACTGAAGAGAATTCATGGTACCTTGCACACGCTGAAGCTTCCCTGTACCTGCAGAAGCAAAACAGCCCCAAAGCATGATTGACCCCCCCCCCACCATGCTTCACAGTAGGCAAGGTGTTCTTTTCTTCATAGGCCTTGTTCTTCCTCCTCCAAACATAGCATTGATCCATGGGCCCAAACAGTTCTAATTTTGTTTTATCAGTCCACAGAACACTATCCCAAAACTTCCGTGGTTTGTCCACATGACTTTTGGCATACTGCAGTCGACTCTTCTTATTCTTTGGAGACAGCAAGGGGGTGCGCCTGGGAGTTCTTGCATGGAGGACTTCATTACGCAGTGTGCGCCGTATTGTCTGAGCTGAAACTTCAGTACCCACATCTGACAAATCTTTTCTCAGTTCCTCAGCAGTCACACGGGGACTTTTCTCCACTCTACGCTTCAGGTAGCGCACAGCAGTCAAAGTCCGCATCTTCTTTCTGCCACGACAAGGTAGCGTTTCAACAGTGCCCTTTGCCTTGAATTTGCGAATAATGCTTCCTATGGTCTCTCTTGGTATGTTTAACATCTTTGCAATCTTCTTATAGCCATTGCCCTTCCTGTGAAGAGTAAATCACCTCTTCTCTTGTCTTCCTGGACCATTCTCTTGACTTCACCATGTTTGTAACCACACCAGTAAATGTCTAGAAGGAGCTGAGTATCACAGTCATTTTAAAGCTGCCTAATTGGTGCTTATTATGCTTTATTGCTGCTCCGTGACATCCACGGTGTTTTCAATACCTGATTGAAAACACTTGAATGAACCTCTGTTCTTCAGAGTGGTATTCTTAAGGGGTTGAATAATTGTGTCAATGAAGAATTCACAAAAGAAACATTTACTACTGTATTACAAAACCAATTGATGTCATTTTAGTTGCATATGGTTCTTTAGAATGAAATCCTACAAGGACTTTTTAAATACAATTACAAATGTACACTAAATTCCCTAAAACCCTTTACAGCATTGGGGGTTGAATAATTTTGAACACAACTGTACATCTGCACAGAAGTACGGACGCGGCAAACGGACGCAAGTTAGGCAAGAACGTAAAACCGCTAGACTGGACGTGCGGAGTGCGCTGCGTCCTCAACGTATGCATAGCTGTGTGTGATGGAACGTAGTCAAACGGACTGCATTTTTGACGGACAAAAATGGTTTTTCATATATTTTATTTCCCATCTACATCGGTCAAAAAAAAAAGTAAAATAAACGGACTGTGTGGCCACTACCTTGTGTGATGGTAAGCGATATCGCTTACCCTAGGGTGGTACAGTTCGGATCCTCTTGGACAGATCTAACCGGTACCAGGAGTAATAAACAGATATTGCCTTGCGATTAGGCTTGTTACAATTACCTATAGGATGCACAGACAGAATACCCAAACGCTTTGTGATTAGGCTTCAGCAAAGTACCTATTCGGTACAGAGTGAATGGAACGCCTTGTGATTAGGCTTCAGCAAAAATACCTGGAAAAATACAGATACACACAAATAGGGGTCAAGTGAAAGAAGAGTCAATTGGAAAGTCGGATTCGTTAACGGTACAGGGTCCTCGTACAAGCCAGAATAAGTCAAAACTTTTTATCAATAAAATAATCAAGAGCAGCGATGTGGGAAAGTCACTCCATGTCAGTGTGCTGAGGACTCTGTGCGCTCACCTTTTAAACCCGGCGGGCACGCCTCACTGGAACGTGCTCCTCCCGCTCAGTACCTGCACCTGCTGTGGGAGGGTGCTTGGCTCCACCTTGGCGGCAACTGTTGCCAAGATGCAACAGTCAGGCGCACGTCATCAGTACGCACCCTGCCTCCCAGATGGCGCGACTCCTCCCCTCGGACGGCCCAGGATGCCGCCGGGGGTCCAGGCTTGTCCTCGGATGGCATTGGCGCTGAGGAGGGGACACCCTGTCTCCCTCGGATGGCCCGCGATGTCTGGGCTCCCCCCCCCCCGATGGCATCCGGCCCCGAGAACGTGACACTTTGTCAGTCAGAAAGTACATCCGTTGTGCACCGACGCACAGTCCGCACAGAATGCGCTCGTCTGACCCTAGCCTAACACCCCAAGGAGGGTGAAGCTTTAACTTGCAGCTTTCCCATCATCATGGACTCGAACCCAAGCAGGAGGCCAAACAATCGAGCACATTCTGCAGCCAAACCTTGGGCTCCAAGCTGTCTGCATTTTGAGGTTTGTTATAAAATAATCCAATCACAAACACACAGCAGGCCGATACAGAGAAAGCTAAATATCCACAAATGACCACCTCAACATGAGCATTTGAGAATAAAACCACTCAAAGCTGCTACAGTTGTAAAAACCTGGGAAGGATGCATTTTGAACTAACGCATTTTTCTCGTCCGTGAAAAAGTGCGTTCGAACGAATGGACGCATTTTTTCACGGAATACGCGATAGTGGTCATACGATGCGCATTTTCGTCCTTGATTTTGTACGGATCATCAATAAAACACTTTTTGCGTCTGGACGTTATGTTGGCCGGACGTGTGCAGCGTCTGACGTCTCCCAATCACGCAAACACGCCGCTATGCGGCCGCAGCGCACTCTGTACGTCAGTACTAGCGGTTTGACGTTCTCGAAAAAATGCGTTCGTTTGCCACTTGCGTTGCGCGGCCGCACTTTCGTGCGGCCGTTCTTCATATGCAGCCCGGCATTGGACGTCATTTGCTGCTAGCACGGCCGTGATTTAGTGCGGTTAAACGCACGTTAAAACTGCTTTCGCCTTAGGCTAATATCAGACGAACACAGAGAGCACTCTGCGTGCACGACGGACTGACGGAAGATACTGTAGACACTACATGGTCTGTTTTTGTTGACGGATGTAGAAAAAAGAATTATGGGAAACAAAAATTAATATGAAAAATTATAGAAATTTGAGAAGGATATGAAAAGCCATTTTGTGCGGCAAGGTGCTGGACGTCGCAAATGCACTGCATCTGACATCTCATCACACAGAACACTGCGCGTCCGTCTAGCGGTTTTACGTTCTTGCCTAACTTGCATCCGTTTGCCACGTGCATTGTGCGTGCGCAGTTCAATACGCACGTACTTTGTGTGTGGGTCTCTTGATCATGAGTCTATGCTATAACGAATGTTAAACTGCAGCAACACGGACGTGATCACTGCGTTCGTCTGAGGCCAGTCTAAGTCCACGCAGATTTACTGTTAACTTTCTGTTTACCTGCAATGTGTTGGTTCCATTACGTTCACTGATGTATGTTTAACCTTCTGTATTGCCTAATCAGCAGACCAAAAAGCCGATTTGTGGGAAAGCAAATGATTAACTTTTTGAAAACAGTATGAGCAATATGTATGTATATTACTCCAAATATTAGGCAATTACATAACAAACCTAATGGCATTTATTTGAACCATTACAACAAATGCTTTATATGAAACGTGAACCGTACACATGAGTAGACCTCTCTGGAAATTATCACTACAGAAATTCTTCATACATGTCAATCAAGCCTCACTTTAGGAAATCACATATCTAGCAAAGCATTGGTACAGGACAATTATATGTGGGACTCACACACATCACAAGTTAAAGCCTCACTGAAGGAAATTACCAATGAACACTAACAAACATAGATGGTATTAAACTCTGGTTAGCAATAATGGTTATATACGTATAAATAATATTAGCTATTAGCAGTGGTGACTCGAGGGTAGGGATGTGCACCGATATTTATTTATTTTTTCGGTTCAGGTTTTTAAAATTTTCGTTTTGGATCGTTTTTCGTATCAACTTATTTCGTGATCTGGGAAATTTTCGGTCTTTTCGGATCGTCTGTTCTCTTCGTTTCAAAGGGTCTATTTGTTTTGACTCCGACGAATGGTATTTCGGAAGCTCCAATATTTCGGTCGATACGGTAATTCTGCCGATTTTCTATCATTTTTTTTTTATGAAAGGTCCTTTTTTTTTTTCTTATGAATATGCATTGCACAACTTTATTTAATCATATTAAAATGGTATGAGAGAAAAAAAAATGAACAAAACGATTTACCTCTACAGAATATTGCAGCATATGAATCCGCACACTGCCAGCCAGCACCTCTTCAGTATAATAATGCAGCATATAAATCCTCACACTGCCGGGCAGCAACTCTACAGTATAATAATGCAGCATATGAATCCTCACACTGCCGGGCAGCACCTCAACAGTATAATTAATGCAGCATATGAATCCTCACACTGCCGGGCAGCACCTCTACAGTATAATTAATGCAGCATATGAATCCTCACACTGCCGGGCAGCAACTCTACAGTATAATAATGCAGCATATGAATCCTCACACTGCCGGGCAGCACCTCTACAGTATAATTAATGCAGCATATGAATCCTCACACTGCCGGGCAGCAACTCTACAGTATAATAATGCAGCATATGAATCCTCACACTGCCAGGCAGCACCTCAACAGTATAATAATGCAGCATATGAATCCTCACACTGCCGGGCAGCACCTCAACAGTATAATTAATGCAGCATATGGTTCCTCACACTGCCGGGCAGCACCTCAACAGTATAATTAATGCAGCATATGGTTCCTCACACTGCCGGGCAGCACCTCAACAGTATAATTATTGCAGCATATGAATCTTCACACTGCTGGGCAGCTCCTCTACAGTATAAGTAATGCAGCATATGATTCCGCAAACTGCTAGGCAGCACCTCTACACTATAATTAATGCAGCATATGAATCCTCACACTGCTGGGCAGCACCTCTACAGTATAATAATGCAGCATATGATTCCACACACTGCCGGGCAGCACCTCCACAGTATAATAATAATTATTAATAATGCAGCATATCGAATTTGAAATGAACTATCAAAATGAAAAAAAGTTGTGCGAAATTACTGAAACGGAATCAAAATCACGAATGGAACGAAAATGACTTGCGATTTTACAAATTGCATGTTCGTACGAAATTATTTTGTTTCGTATCGGAAATTATTTCGGATGGTGTGTATTTCGTTAACGATCCAATTCGGAGCATCGGACGAATCCGAAGCACCGAATCGGCCCATTTCATGAAAAAAAAACGAATCGGTCTGAAACTAAATGGATATCCCTACTCGAGGGGCATATAAGATACCACAGTCAAAACTGTGGGGGGGGGGTCACTAAAAAATTTCTCTAAGTACAGTGGATAGCAAAAGTCTACACAGCCCTGTTAAACTGTCAGATTTCTGTGATGTAACAAAAAGGAGACAACGATCATCATTGATAGTCATTGATCATTTCAGAACTTCTTCCACCTTTTAATGTGGCGTATAAACTGTATAACGCAATTGAACAACAAACTGAAATCTTTTAGGTGGAGGGAAGTAAAAATAAAAACCTAAAATAATATGGTTGCATACGTGTGCACACCCTCTTATAACTGTAGCAGTGTTCAGAGTTGAGCGATCACATTCAAAACCACAGCTGCCATCATTAAAGTGCCACTGATTAACCCCAAATAAAGTTCAGCTGGTCTAGTAGGTCTTTCCTAATATTTACTTCGTCGCATCATACAGCAAAAGCCATGGTTTGTAGAGAGCTTCCAAAGCATCAGAGGGATCTCATTGTTAAAAGGTATCGATCAGTAGAAGGTACAAAACATTTTCCAAGGCATTATATATACAATGGAACACATTGAAGACCATCACCATCAAGTGGAGAAAATATGGCGTAACAGTGACATTACCAATAACTGGACATCCCTCCAAATGTGATGAAAATACGAGAAGGAAACTGGTCAGCGAGGCTGCCAAGAGGCCCACAGCAACATTAAAGGAGCTGCAGGAACATCTGGCAAGTACTGGCTGTGTGGAACATGTGACAACAATCTCCTGTATTCTTCATATGTCTGGGCTATGGGGTAGAGTGGCAAGACGGAAGCCTTTTGTTACAAAGAAAAACATCCAAGCCTGGCTAAATTTTGCAAAAATACAAACACGTGGGAAAATTGTGTTCTGGTCTGATGAAACCAAGGTTGAACCTTTTTGGCCATAATTACATAGTTACATAGTTACATAGTTATATAGGCTGAAAAAAGACATGCGTCCATCGGGTTCAGCCTCTCCCACATAACCTACTGCTGTTGATCCAAAAGAAGGCAAAAAACCCAGTCTGAATGCTTGCCAATATGCAACATACTGGGAAAAAATTCCTTCTTGACCCCAGAATGGCAGTCAGATTTCTCCTTGGATCAAGAAGCTTTTACCCACATATTAAATATTATAACCCTTAATATTCTGTGTCTGCAGGAAGTCATCCAGTCGTTTTTTAAAAGTCTGTACAGACTCTGACCCAACCACCTCAACAGGCAGAGAATTCCACAGCTTTATTGTTCTCACCGTAAAATAACCCTTCCTATGCTTTAAGCTAAATTTTCTTTCTTCCAGTCTAAATGGATGACCCCTTGTCCTATGTATAGTCCTGTTAATGAATAGGTTATCAGACAATGGTTGATAATGGCCCCGTATATATTTATATAAGGTTATCAGATCCCCTCTAAATATATACGGGGCCATTATCAACCATTGTCTGATAACCTATTCATTAACAGGACTATACATAGGACAAGGGGTCATCCATTTAGACTGGAAGAAAGAAAGATCTGTTGGCACAAAAAGACACTGCACATCACCAAAAGAACATCATACCCACAGTGAAGCATGTTGGTGGCAGCATCATGCTTTGGTGCAGTTTTTTTTCTTCAGCTGGAACTGGGGCCTCCGTCAAGCTAGAGGGAATTATGAACAGATCCAGTCAATATTGCCCCAAAACCTTCAGACTTCTGCTAGAAAGCTGAACATGCTGAGTAACTTCATCTTTCAGCGTGACCGTGACCCAAAGCATACATACAAATCAACAAACGAATGGCTTCACCAGAAGATTAAAGTTCTGCAATGGCCCAGCAGGAGCCCAGGGCTGAATCCAATGGAAAACCTGGGGGGTGATCTGAAGAGATGCCCTCTCAATCTGACAGATTGGTCAAATATTGCCACGTCAAGATGTGCCATGCTGATAGACTCAATGCTGTAATAAAAAAAGGTGCTTCAACAAAGTATTAGTTTAAGGGTGTGCACACTTATGCAACCATATATTTTTTAGTTTATTTTTTCCTCCCTCCACTTTACTCCTGTTACAACTGCATAACATTTAGATAAGCAGGGTTTTCTCATGTCATCCCTTTTAGCTGTTTATCTACAACCTTTGCAGTTTTGTTATACTAGCTCGTACTCTTTTGCCCACAGAACACCCCAGCTTTTCGGCTCGTGTTCATAATCGCTTGACTTCACCCAAGCATTTCTATTACTGTGGGTAGTGTTGCAAATATTGACATCACTTAAACTTTTGTTTTTCATTGTGTTGTACAGTTTATAGGTCAAATTAACCACTTCGCTGCGGAGGACGCGCTCAGCGCGTCCTGCCGCAGGAAGGGTTGGCTGCGGAGGACTCCTCCCGAAGCAGCCTGCGATCGGCCGGATTCCGGCCGATCGCTGTGCCCCCCGGTGCGGGCTGACATCTTGGATGTCAGCCCGTCAATCCGGGACCGCCGCGGGCACAATAGATGTCATCGCGGTGGCGCGATGACATCTATTTCAGGCGCCCCCCCCGCGTGTGCGGAGGAGGCGCCTGATAGGTCCTTCGGACCTCTCTCCCTCCCGATCGCGGGGGTCCTGAGCTTAATGTCAGGCACCGTTTGGAAGGGCACAGCCTGCCCTTCCAAACAGTGGCTGTCATTAACCCCTGGGGAGCCAGATCACGAATCGGCGCTGAAAATCGCCGGTTTGTGATCCTTTCCCAGAGCTGGCCGACATCCTGGATGTCGGCCAAGCCTCCAGGAACTCCCCCTGATGACTGGCGTCATCGTGCATTGCACGATGACGCCAGTCCTGGAGTTAACCCTAGCTGCCACCAATGGTGGAGATAGGGGTTCCAATGAACCCCCTATCTCCCGATCCGTGGCAGCCAGGGGTTAAAGTTTGGTACTGTTGGATCGGCCAGAGCATGGCCGTTCCAACGATACCAAACACGACTGTGAAAAAGGTTAAAAAAAAAAATTAAAGCTAAAAATAAAAAAATATTTTAAAACAAAATTATAAAAAAAAATAAACAAGTTTTTTTTCTTTTTTTTGGTTTGTTAATGCAGCAATACTGTTCCCATTTCAATTATAATGTGAACAATGATGCTGCACTAACGATTTTTGTATGCGGTGCGTTTGTTAAAAATCGCGTAATTTTCCCCAAAAACAAATGTAACGAGACCCCATTTCTAATTTTTTTAACAAGCGCACCCCATACAAAATATAACCGCAATTGCTCGCATGTGAAAATGTGAAAAAAAAAACTTTACACGTTGTAAATTTTTGAAAATTCGAATTTTATTGCATATTTTGTTATAATATACAGACAGGACATAACGTATACATATAATAATGATATATTATGAATCTTCCAAGTCTGCCGGAAAGAAAGATATATAATATGTGTGGGTCATATAATAAAATAAGGCTTCAAAACGCGGTTAAACATGATGAGCGAAACCGGTAAAAATGACCTCAGCACAGAGGCGGGAAATGCCTCAGCAGCGAAAGGGTTAAAGGTGGAAAAAGTTCTGAAACGATTTATCAATTTTTTCTTTTATTTTTTTTTTACATCACAGAAACCAGACATTTTAACAGGTGTGTGTGTGTGTGTAGACTTTTGCTATCCACAATATATATAAATAAGATTCCAAAATCCCAGAGTAATGTGGTGCAATGATACTTTTTTGTTGTACTAACCTGATACTTAAATTCAATATTTTATTCGCCGCAGTTCGGTGGGTTTCGCCAACGTCAGATTTCTGCTTCAGGAACTCCAATTTTTGCAAATTACAGTGACCTTTCGCTAAATAGGGAATTCACCATATTTTTGGCAAAATGGATTTCCCGAAATGTGGTGAAAAGAAAGCAAAGAACCTAAAGGTGACTAGACCCTTTAGTTTCTAACTTCCATAATGACCCCTAAAATGCCATAAAATCAGGGAAATACAATAAAAATAATAAACAGTGTGGCATGTAGCCTACCCATTAACCCATAAAATTCCATTAATCAAGGGAAAACCAGAAATAAATACACTGTGAGGCATGTAGCCTACCATCCCCTAAAATTTAATCAAGAGGGAAAATGTATACCGTGAGGGATGAAGCCTGCCTATTTTTTTCTAATTCTTTGTTTAGAAATTTTAAATAGGGTCACAAATCGACTAGCAAAACTACAGCCACGCAGGGCCGCACATCCACTCTCAAAGAAAACAGAAATACAAAAATGTCCTCGCAAGCCAAAAGGTGTTTCCATCAAAAACAAAACTCCGCTGGGAAAAACTGCCATTAAAACCGAGCAGAGGGCCTCTGCAGAGAAGAAACTACCAAATGTCCTCAAAGCGTCTCAGACGGAAAAAGGGGAAATCCAAATCGTCCTCATTGTCTCATTCTTCCACCGGGGGTGTCCCCCCCCCCTCCCGGCTAGAGTTGTAAATGCCGTGAGGCATCCCTCCTAAAAGTCCTGAGGGCCAAAAACACTAGGCAAAAGTGGGAAGGTCTGCAGAGCCACAGAACAGGAGGGGGCACCACTCTGATCAGAACAGAGAGCAGGTATCGTAGGAGGTATATGTGAGAAGTCTCTCAGCCCGGGAAAGTGGCCGCCCTGTCTGGGGCGAGCCCCGGTCCCAAAAGCACAGGCCAGGCCTCGGCTGGATCCAATATGGTGTGTAGGGTACGTTCTCATGGGTAACCACGAGGGAGCCCCTTGTGTCGGAGAAAGGCTGTCATCTCCCGGAACCAGTGGCACGCCATCAGGGTCACAAAGGGCAGGTGGTGGAACAGCATCAACAGCGCACCATTAAACCGAACAGTCGCCTGAGCCCTCGGGGCCGACCATAAGTCATGACTAACTTGACGCCACGTCCGTGGCAACCTCTTGGACAGTCACAGCTTTGCGGATCTGGTATACCTCCCCAAACACCTCCGGCGTGCCAGGCGGGGACTCCAGACACCTGACAAGCCAGACAATTTGGATAGGGGAGCAGGTGCACCATGGAAACCGACTCCAGGACACCACGGAAGTTATGTCGATGGTGGTGAGATTCCAGGGTCTCCACAGAAAGGGTCAGCAGATCAATTTAGGGCCGACGGGTGCTCACCTGAGCTGATAGGACCACCTGTTCACCTGCCAGGTCTGCGATCTGGGCTTGGACCGCCACCACTTGAGATTGCACCACCTCCACAACAGCCCGCACACTAGACATCTCAGCCGACCAGATAGACTTAATTATGGCAATTGAAGCTTCGGTAATCCTTCATTGTGGTAGGGCGTTTGTGATCCGAAGCAGGAGCGATGTCTGGGCACGTAGATGTCCCAGCATCCGGAGGAGTTCCGTTCCCTCAGAGGCACCTGACACCAGCTGCTGCAAGACTCCACGGTGTTGAGCGATTTGGGTAGCAGCGTCAAGTCCTCTTCAGAGCAACCTAATGAGGGGTCTGAGGCAAGAACCGTGGACACGAGAGAAGCTGCCGCCAAAGTCTTCTTCCTCTTCTGTGCACTCTTCCACATGGCAGAGCTCGTAGAGTCACCAGATCCCAGGACACCGGGGTGAGCCATTCAATCCCAGGAATACTCCCAAGAGGCCAGGAACAATCTTCCTCCGAGGAGCCATACCCCGGGGGAAGGATGTTGCTGTACAGGCAGGACATCCGCCACTTAAGGACTCTTGGATGTCCCGCTGCCGGGAACCCGCTAAGGCTAGGGTCAGACTGAGGCAGTGCGAACGCGCGTTCTGGCGCACATAATCACGGCCGCACTAGCAGCAGATGCCGGGCAATGACGGCCAATATACGACGTACGGTCGCACAAAAGTCCGGCCGCGCAACGCAAGTGGAAAATGAACGCATTTTTTCGAGAACGTTAAACCGCTGGTACTGACGTACAGAGTGCGCTGCGGCCGCATAGCAGCGTGTGTGCGTGATTAGGAGACATCAGACGCTGCTAGTGTGCGGCCAACATAACGTTCAAACAGCCGGATTTCCCTAGACTTCTTTTTACCCCATCGTCATGAAATACGTCCAGAATTGCGCATCGTCTGACCACTTAAGCGTATTCCGTGAAAAAATGCGTGCGCACGCATCGACGTACATTTTGACGGTGGCCGCAGAAAATGCGCTCATCTGTCCCTAGCCTAACCTGCTCTGTGGTTGCTGCAGCTTTTTCTTCCCCATCTCCAGAGGGAGGCAAGGGACCAGCTACCGGGAATCGGGTCTACGTCATTCAGCAGGAAACTCCTCAGGCTCCGCAAAATGGCCGCTCCGACTAGGAAGCCTGCCTATTTATCCCTTTTTTTTTAGTTGTATAATAAGGGTTAACGACGGTAATGTGATCTATAGTCTGACCATTAACAACTGCACTGCTGAACCGTTTCAACCCTGTGGAAAAAAAGTTATGTTTATTATGTTTAAGATTTTTCTTTTTACACTGAATGTGTTGACGTTGGATATCATTGGCAAGGCCGGACACTGCTCAATTGAACATGTACAATGCATGGTGGTTGAGATACAGTGGTCCAAAGGAAGTGAGGGAAGCTGGATACTGAGACCTGAAAATGTGTGCACTCTCAGGTATGAGACTTCTCCCTCTGACTGCAGTCCCCTGCCTTTTTTATCATATCAAAAATATAGAGTATGATTTTTTTTTTATTATTTTTTTTGCACGTAGACAAAGTTTGCCAGATGCCTCTCCAGCTGCAAGGAAAAACCTACCCACGCTTTGATGAAGCCAACTCCGGCTGTCAAATCTATTGCTAGTTCTACTGATGATTATAAATCATCTTACTAACTATCATATATGTATGAAAACAAAGTTATTTATATTCTTTAGATCAACACATAGTGTGTGAGAAAGTGACCCAAGAATAACCCTAAGGCTAGAGTCAGACGAATGCAGTCTGAGCGCACTCTGCGTGCGTGCATGACGGACGCTGTAACGGAAGATACTGTAGACACCACATGGTCTTTTTTTTTTTTTTTTGACGGACGTAGAAAAAAAAGGGAAATCTGGGAAACAAAATTAATGAGGGCATTTTGTGCATCAAGGTGCTGGACGTCACAAATGTGCTGCGTCTGACGTCTCCATGCACACAGAACGCTACGTGGACGTGGCGCACTGTTTTGGAAATTAATCTACTATCAATTCCCTAATGTAGTTTGATCCGCTGCACTTACAAGCAGCTCTCTGCTATCCATGGCATACGTACCTGAACGCGCGCAGTAAAGAGACACAGACACACACGCTGCTTCTAGCTGGAGTTCATCTGACCACGAGAGCCAAGTCCCCAGTGAGCTAAGAGCTCATGTGACTCATGGTCAGTTTAATTTAATACACAAAATGGACAATGCCCAGTGGCCACTGACTATACAACAGAAAACAAGTTTGTCCAGTAATTACATTTACATATCAAAAGGACAGAGGTGTGGACTAGAATGACGGATCGGCCCCCTGTACACACCTTATCCCTAGAGTATAATGTCCGCCGCTGGCTTGGATTTGAAACCACATTCAAATCCAACACAGGGAGACAGATGACAACTTATAAAAACACACACATCCTAGACTATAATGTCCACATAATAAAATTTCCACAACAGTCCCTCCTCTTTGTCATTTGCTCCCCAGTGTCCCTCGATGAATCTCGATCTTCCTTGGAAAGAAACAGTTCCTCTTGTAAAGTTCTGAATGCAAAAAGCCAAACACATGATAGAAAACAACAGACTTGACACGCCGAATCTTAAAGCAAGTGTTAAAACAAATCTTGACACGTGGATCATAAAGCAAAAACAAATCTTGACACGTGGATCATAAAGCAAAACCAAATCTTGGCACGCCGATTTTTTTTTGGCAAATCTTAAAACAAATCTTGACACGTAGAATCTCCTTTAGGGGAGGTGACTCAGAGGGAGGTCATGAGGTGGTGGGTTGCGTCGATCGTTGGTCGGTCTGAAATCCTCTGTATCCGGTCCATGGGTTGATCTTCTGAGCGTCTCATCTGTTCAGGTTCTGGTAACTCGGTCGGTCTGAAATCCTCTGTATCCGGTCCATGGGTTGGTCCTCTGGGCGTCCCATCTGTTCGGGCTTCGGTAACTCGGTCGATTTAGACATAAGGAACATCTCACTCCGGCATATAGAAGGAATAGAGACAGAAACACCATAAGTATTTATACTCCCATTACCTTTAGCCAGGATCCAATGGAAAACAAGAAATCCCCGAAGCTTCCAAAGCTTTAAAAAATATTCCAACCCTCACTAGCTATAGCTCCGCTTCTGCCCTGCTCCCATCAGTGTGGACCTGACCCTTGTAAATCCCCCTTTGGACGCTCTACTGTCGTTGTTTCTTGGTGATCTCCCTCACTACAACACCGCACAAGAATTTAAACAAGCGAATGGCAGGAGCCAGAGTTACTATTACAAATGTCTCCTTGTGGCCCTTGCTAGTCTTAGGTACATTTCCCTCGCTAAAACCTAAACTAAACAAATAAAGAAAATGATACTCTTCACTCTTTGACACAGTTGAGAAACTTCTTGCAGTGACCGGCGTGGATCCAAGTTGTCTCGTCCCTCGAACTTCAGGGAGGTTGGTGTCGTCTGCAGCACCTGGAATGGCCCACGATATCTCGCCTCTAGTCCCGTCCTCGGATGTTTCTTTAGCATGATCCAATCACCTGGTTAACTAGAATGAACACTGGTTATTGAGTTTGGGTCTGGGAGAGACTCCCGGACCTGGTGGACTTTTTTGGAGCTCATCAAGGAAAAGCAATCATGATGGTCCTCAAAGTGTTTCCCTACTAGGTTGGAAAATTGAGAGGTTGAGAGGTTAGAATGGTTAGTAAAAGTTGGAAAATTTACTTTTTTCACACCATTATCTCCCCCCTTCTCTTCCTCCTTCATAACAGGAAGAAGAGACGCTGTGTTCAAAAATGGTGCATCGTCTTAGAGTCAGTTTAGTGGGTGTTAGAGCCACTTAATGTCTTTACTCTCTGGGTGGTTAATGTCGGGTACCCTGAGAGATGCAATGTCCTAAAAAGATAACCTTTTCCTTGCAAAACTGTACTTTCTCCTTGTTAACCATCTGGTGCCCACAGGTAATAAGGCTAAGAAATGATACAGTATGCCGATAACAAACCTCCCGTGTGGGACATCAAAGTACCAAGTCATCCACATACCACCCCTGGATTGATTGGGGCCCACTAATCTAACATGATCTTCAGCTTGCAACTGTATTCCGAGGGACTAGTCACCAACCCCTGATGAAGACGTGTCCATGTTAGGTTACACCTTGGAATGTAAAAACACAAAAAAACTGGAGAGAGCAGAGTTAGTTACATTGGTGATAAGAGAAACATCAGAGGAACTACAACAGATCCAGTGTTAATGGATCCAGCCTGCCTTAGCAGAGTTAGCCCAGAAAGAGCCTCTTCCGCTTCCATCATTGGATTACCATTCGCGGCTATCCCCTCTGGCCAGGTGTACATAATGCGGTTCTTCCGGACTGTAACCGCCTTCTGTATACCCTGTCAGTTTACCTTAAAAGACTTCTGAAGCTACATCTAAGGTCTTTGCCGTCCAGAGTCTGGGTTTAAACTCAGTTATGAATTTCTCCCATCTCCAGGCGTCAAATGTCCCCTCCAGAGGGATACCCCAAGCGGTACCCTTGGACCATCTATGCCATTCTTTAAATGGGGTTTCATGGCCTTCGCCCCAAAACTAGATTTTGTGTGCTGCGCAGCCGTCTGACTGTGGGAAGCCTCGCTTTCCTTCCTTGCATGGACGGCACATTGCCCATGGCGATTCGAATCGGCTTATCGTCTTACCCCTGCGTCCAGGGAAACCCTGCACCAATTTAGGAGAGCACTCTCTGGTGTCCTTTTCACGGTGGATTGTCAGACTATATCCACTATAGTCCCCCAACTAGAGACCCTAACCGAGGCAACGTGTAACTCTATGGCTTGTTGTCCCAACAGGTCTTGGTACAGAACTATGCCCCAAACGATTAGTCAACAACCACACAGATTATCCCCCTGAATTATGTCTCTACCCCTCACAGTGTATGCATACACAAACGTATACACTGTACGCCCGTACACTGTGTCGAAGAGACTAAACCGCACAGCACAATGACTATCCTCTGTCTCTACAGAACAATGTGGCTTCTCTCAGTATACATTTGTTAAATGGGGATAGCCTTCTGCTGTCTATTCCTAGCTGTACGATGTCTCATTACAACACATGAATCACTGTCACCAAATGAAAAAACTTCTCAAAACAGAAACTAACAGTCTGAACGTAAAATGACCTCTCTGCTGCGCAAAGCAACTCTAAACCAATAAAAGCGTGTTATTCTCGCTTGCACAATCCGCTTTGACGTAGTATAAAAAAGAAAGTTTTAAAACCAAATCCTTTCTTTTTCTACCGCAAAACCAACCGTAATGCGATACTATGCAAAACGCAGCAAAGTTCTAAAACTCAAAACAATAACATAAAAAAACACAACTGAAGTACATTCTCTACCAAAACTTCAGTTACAGGACGTCTTGCTATATACATTGAGATTCAGTAAAAAGTAACTTTTAATTTAAAACCAAACTCAATGCAAACACCAAGAACAAAACAAAAAACCCTTAGAACATACAATTGTATAGGACTGAATTAACACATCAATGCCTGAAACAGTCCAGTCCCCGGCCACCTTTATATTACCATAGAAACAGGATTTAACATTACAATAAGGTCCCCAAACAGGTTTCCAGCGAAAGGAAAAAGTCACATTTGAATTAAGTTTAAAAGTTCAATTTTTTTCCTTTTTCCTGAAAAATACAAACAGTAAAATAGTTTAGAAAGACCTCAATAACATTTCTTCATTTCCCCTTCTCTGGAACCCAAAATTAGGAACTCTGCTGAATTCCCAGAAACGATCTCTTTTCCTCTCTAAGCTTCACATTTTCACATTTCAGCCGTTCATATTGGGATTTTAAATCTTTTTCCTGGATCCATGACCTTGGCTGTCCCTGGTTTCTATGCCTTTGCAAAGATCCATGTCTGGGACCATTACCCCATCTTGCTGAATAAACCGCTTTACTTCTAGCTGTGGTTCTGGGATACTTAGAATCTCTGTTGCCATTAGTTACCACACAATACCTGGCAATATGTGAAAATCCCCTGCATGCAAAGCAACGAATAGCTTGTCTCCCTGCACAAAACCTTCTCTGGGCACATGCTGATCGGCCTTGCTGCCCAACACTAACCATCCTAGCATGACTAGATCCCACACCACTATCTGAATGGAGTCCTTTTACCACAGACTCACCTGAAGTATCCTCCGCCATTGCACCAACCTTCCCCACTCCAGGGTCAGACAAATTGTCCATCTCCATCCCTGAGTCGGTTTCAGTATCTGACCCAAAGTCCTCAGACTTCTCCATACTTACAGCACAATGTTCAGCTTCTGTCCTGCTGCCGGGACCAGACAATTCCCTTACAGCCTCCTGTGCATGCATCGAGCTTTCAGACAAACATTCATTCTCCTTGCACAGCTCAGTATTAGACCTCACAGTACATTCATAATCTGTGCTGGCTTCAGCTGCCTGCTGGACAACAAGAGCTCTCAATTTATCAATTTCCACTTTTAAATCTTCCATCTCTCCTTACAAACTCAGCTGCAGCCTACAAGACTCCTGAAATTTATCAGCTATCCAACCAGCAGCAAAAATCAGAGCATACTTTCCTTTCCGTTTGCGGAACTTTCCGTTACCTATCAGGTTTGTTACACAATTCTTGGCCTCCCACCAAGGAGCATTAGATCCCTGCATAGCTTGAACAATGCCCGCCGTGTGTTGTACCTTAGCTACTTCCTTAAAAATGCTTTCCATTGTACAGGAATACAAACACTACAATGGTTACTACGAAAAAGACACTGCTATCAATCTCTATGAGTTGTCCCAATACTTTTGGCACAGAACTACAAAGCACCACTCCTACTACACTTTAGTACCGTATTAACTATACCAAACAATTCTACAATTCAGTGTAACAGCCACAGATATACAAACATTAAGCAGAATCATTAACCATCACACAATGATTCCCCTATCAGGCTGGTCACTGGGCTATAACATAACCGAACACTCAAAACAAAATCAAGCCGTACATAGAAAAGTTACAAAAGAGACAAAAATAACTTCAGGACAAAAACTAACATTTGAGGCAAAAACAAACTAATCGCTTTCCATAGACACTAAAAGTGAATCAGCTCCATCTAAAACTGAATTCCTTGTTAAAAAAACCTGCAGCACCAAACTAACCAAGATGGCTGCCAGGGCACATTTCTTTCACACAAAGGTAAGATGGCTGCCAAGCCGCATGGTTTTTCACACAAAGGACGACCAAGATGGTGTCTCCCAAATCCAGCAAATAGAAACCAAATTAAACAAAACAGTTTCTCTATTCCTTGTTCCTTGTGCCCCACCCCCGAAACCAGAGTAAAAACCTCCTCTGATTTACAGGCTAACAGTATAAAAAATCCTCTAAATGCCGTTTCTCCTGTACAAACATTAAAACAAAATTCTGCCTCTACAAACCAAAATCACCTCTTACAAACATAAAAGTTACACAAATAGAAGTTACAAAAAGATATCCTGTACTGGTCGCACACACGTCACAATCAGCTCAGATCCACCAAAAACTACACCAGAAAATTACTTATCTCGTTCTTACACAAAACGAGCAAAATCGTTCTTTTATCAGCAGACATTTCCTCGACGCAGGAGACAAAATTTACAATTTACTTGCTCTCTCTCCTTTTTTCTTCTGTGCAGAGGAAAAATCTGTTGGTTCCTTGTTTAGCTGACTCGCCATATGTTTTGGAAATTAATCTACTATCAATTCCCTAATGTAGTTTGATCCGCTGCACTTACAAGCAGCTCTCTGCTATCCATGGCATACGTACCTGAACGCGCGCAGTAAAGAGACACAGACACACACACTGCTTCTAGCTGGAGTTCATCTGACCACGAGAGCCAAGAGCTCATGTGACTCATGGTCAGTTTAATTTAATACACAAAATGGACAACGCCCAGTGGCCACTGACTATACAACAGAAAACAAGTTTGTCCAGTAATTACATTTACATATCAAAAGGACAGAGGTGTGGACTAGAATGACGAACCGGCCCCCTGTACACACCTTATCCCTAGAGTATAATGTCCGCCGCTGGCTTGGATTTGAAACCACATTCAAATCCAACACAGGGAGACAGATGACAACTTATAAAAACACACACATCCTAGACTATAATGTCCACATAATAAAATTTCCACAACAGCACTCTGCGCGTCCGTGTTAGCAGTTTTATGTTCTTGCCTAACTTGCGTCCGTTTGCCATGTGCGTTGTACATGCGCAGTTTGGTTCGGACGCACTTAGTGTGTGGGTCTCTGTTGCTCGTGATTCTATGCTACGATGGACGTTAAACTGTGCGGCAACACGGACGTGATCACTTTGTTCGTCTGACACAGGCCTGATAATGCATTGAATGTGTGCCATGACACGAAATACGGTAACGCAATGTTATCTGTTCATCATGAGAGACAACAGTCAATACCTAACCAATCACTTAATACACCTCAATAAAACTATTTTAAAATTTAAAAAAAAAGGATAAATTGGTGTATAAGAGTTTATACCGAGCCTAGAGGTTTTGTATAGGATGTAAACGTCACACGGTAAGACCTACAAATGTAAATAGTATTCAAACCCTAAAATACCTACAGTGTGAATTTAAAAAAGTTTTAGGCTGGGGTCAGACCAGTGGTGTCTCGGGGGCAGGTGACACCACCCCTAGGGTGACAAATATATATATTTTATTTCTCCACGGTCTCCGCACTCCTCCTTACAGGTACTCGTGCCCCAGTGCTGGGAAGAGGTCACCTCCATATACAAACATCCGAGATCCCGCAACACGGAGACTTAGTTGATGCAAAAAAAATTGTCTTTAAGAATAAAGACACTTTTTTTTTTGCATCAACTAAGTCTCCGTGTTTACGGGATCTCGGATGTTTATATATATATATTTTATTTTACCAGGAAGCTACATTGAGATTTCACTAATTTTCAAGTATGTCCTGGGTAGGCAAGACCTAGGCTGGCACTTTCTAGGGGGCGGCAAAAAAAAACACCAATAAAGGGGTTACTCGGAGAGCACCGAAATGACACCAACATTTTGGTGTTCTGTTCCCTGCACTTCAGGGCATCAAATTTCACCACCCTGCAGTGAATTCACCATTCACCGCAGGGTCCCCGACGTGCAGGGTGTCGGCCGCTGAATGCCGCTCCTGCAAACCTGTGGCCTGCTGTTTTCAAAAAAAGTATTCAATAAATATCTGGAATTTACATATAAGGTCCTAATGATTGATCAGAAAAAGGTATTTTACAGAAAAAAACTACTGTAAAAAAATTCTGAAAAGACTGACACACTAAAAAATCAAAAAATAAAGACTTTTTACTGCAGATTAAAATAATAAACTGTTTATTAGATATTGGATAAAAACGGGAATATTTTTAACATTGAAACCTAGGGGGTTCGCCTGAATATACCTGCTGAATGAAAACCACCAAACATCAGGGCATTTCTCTGCTGTTTGTTGTTTAGATTAAACATTACTTCTCTATGGGAATTTGCACTGCCTTCGAACAGCACCAGACTTGCTGGCAGTTCACCAAAATTTGTGTGTGAGCATTTCACAGAGCTCCAGTCAGACGGGCGCTCTATGTGCGCCTGTACTGACGTGCCTCCCGGCGTACAGTGCAGCATTGTGATCAGGGGCGGACTGACAACTAATGGGGCCCCCTTGTTCGCACCCACAGGAGGCCACACCCATAAAAAAACATCCCCCCCCCTACAACGCAACACCCACTGACCACATGTACATTATTGTGCTAAATTTATTTCTGAACTCCTAAAAATAACCTTTTTGAAAATCCACTTGGACCCAGCAGCGAAATGTGCCCCCCCCTCCATACTTACAGATGGCCACCGCACTGCTGCAGCAGCCATCACCCACTCATTGCAGCTAAGGCTGCACCCTGGCACAGAAAGTCCCTGTAGAAAATGTGGGAAACTGCCGATCACTTTAAAAGATACTGTACAATCCTGACACACTGCACATTACAGAGCTCCACAGAAATAAAACTCCCAGTAATGTGTAGTGTGTATGAACGCATCACAGAGCTCCACAGAAATAAAACCCACAGTAAAGTGCAGCTCACACATGGATATATATTGCCCCCAGTAGCTCAAACATGGATATGAATTGCCCCCAGCAGCTCAAACATGGATATTAATTGGCTTTTGATGAAATACGAATAAAAGATAAAACAAAAGAGAAAATAATAGGTTTGTAAAATCAGCCAGCCTGGTTTGCATGACTGTTTCAGCACTGCTCTGCTCTCTAGTACGGAGGAGAGCTGAACGCAGTCGCCAAACCCCCCGACTGCAGCTGCAAACCGCCGAATGCAGCCAACGAACTGACCATCATACGATAAGCCGCTGAACACCGATGAACTGAGGGTAAAGAAAAAAATTGCCACTTTTAAAAAAGGCGTTTAAAACATAGTAAAGTATAATAATATTAAAAAGTTCTTTTGCAGAATTAAAAAAAACACCATGTGACGGATCGGCCGTCACAGGATTTATTTAGTTTAATTTCATTCTTATTTTGTTATATTTCGTTTACCCTTTATTTATAGGAACTAATTCCCCTGTTAGATTTATTGTAAAACTGTTCCTAGACTGCTATTTAATCATGGTTTTCCCCTGCACTGATCCTGCTAGTAACCAGGAGTACATGCTTGCTATAATGTATCAATCGCTGAAACAACACGGCTGCAATTTGTCTGTATATCTCTATGCTGATTAATAACTTGTTCCCCTTTGTGTCCAGCTTGTACCAGTGCCAACTGTACAAACAAAATATGTTATTAGTGTCCTGCAAAGTGTACCCCAGCTTGTCTCCTATTGTGTAAGGCAGGAGGTTCCACAGGAGATCGCGAATACCGCTGGCAAGCTGCCAAAACCCTACTCCTGTTCAACTGCCTGCCCTGGAGCCCCCTTTTGCCCCCACCAGGGCGCTTTTTGGACATTAGGTCCCCAGGGAGGGTTGCCTGGTGTGGGGTGAGTTTGAAGAGGAAGCGCCATCGGGAACCCCTCCATCCGGTCCCAAAACAGAGCGCCTACAGCTATGGAGCTCTAAGGCGACTCCACCTCATCCGCTGCTGGGCTGTTTGTAATCACTGCCGCTCGGTCCCCCGTTCCTGGATCAGGGCGCTCTTTTGGCAAGAGTAACCAGGGGACCAGAGCTAGCCAGCAGAACCCAAAAAGTGTTGCTGCTCCAGCAGAATTAGCGTTGCGGGTCTGTAGGAGTTAAGAGCCCATGTTGGATATACAAAGAGACTCGGGTTGAAGGCGGTGGCAGAGCTGGCGCCAGGATGTCTGGAGGGGCTGGGTTAAGAACAATGGCCAGCCGGGTTGTCAAGATCTTGTCAATGTATATAAGCACTGTGTTATAGCTGACTGTACTATACATGTGCTATCACTTTAACTAGTGGCTCCGTCTCAGGATGACACCGGTCAGAGGGCACGGCAGCCATCTTCAGGAGTTAGTGTGATGCAGTTATGAAGGCTGATGCATGATCCTGTGTTTCTGTAGTTATCCAAGCCTGTATATAACCGTAAGTGTCCTGCAATAAAGCCATGGTGAACCTGACAGCCCAGCCTCATATCTGAACAAGCAGAGAGCATAACACACTGTATGTTCCCATTCTAAATACACTCTGATTTACCTTCAACCTACACTTTTGTCTCAACTAAGTGATTGGGGAGGGATACAGGGCTATTCTCAGAGCCTCGGTATTCTCGGATCCAGGCAGAGACAAGCAGCGGATTGATGCCCTATTAACCCTTTCGCTGCTGAGGCATTTCACACCTCTGTGCTGAGCTCATTTTTACCTGTTTCGCTCATCATGTTTAAACGCGTTTTGAAGCCTTATTTTAGTATGTGACCAAGACATATATATCGTTCTTTCCTGCAGACTCGGCAGATTCATAATGTATCATTATTATATGTATACGTCATGTCCTGTCTGTATATAACAAAAATGCAATAAAATTAGAATTTTCAATAATTTACAATGTGTAAAGTGTGGGTTTTTTTTCACATTTTTAACATGCGAGCAATTGCGGTTATATTTTGTATGAGGTGCGCTTGTTAAAAAAAATTAGAAATGGGGTTTCGTTACATTTTGTTTGGGGGAAAATTACGTGATTTTTAACGCACCTCAAACAAAAATCATTAGTGCAGCCTCATTGTTCACATTATAATTGAAATGGGAACAATATTGCTGCATAAACAAACAAACAAAAAAACTTAAAATATAAAAACATATTTATTTTTAAAAAAACTTTTTACATGGTAAAGTTTGGTATCATTGGAAAGGCCATGCTCTGGCCGATCCAACGATATCAAACATTAACCCCTAGCTTCCACGGATCGGGAGATAGGGGGTTCATTGGAACCCCCCCCCTAGGGGTTAACTCTAGGACTGGCGTCATCGTGCTATGCACGATGACGCCAGTCGTCAGAGGGAGTTCCCGGAGAGGAGAACTCAGAAGATCACGATCCGGCGCTTTTCGGCACCGACTCGTGATCCGGCTCCCCAGGGGTTAATGTCAGCTACCGTTTTGAAGGGCAGGCTGTGCCCTTCCAAACAGTGCCTGCCTTAACCTTGTGGCCCCCGGCGATCGGGAGGGAGAGAGGTCTGAGGGACCTTTCCCCCCCCCTCCCTTTCAGGCGCCTCCTCCACACACACAGGGGGGGGGGTGCCTGAATTACATGTCATCGCGATGACATCTAATGTCCCCACCGGGGTCCCAGAGTGCTGGGCTGACATCCGAGATGTCAGCCCGCACCGGGGGGGCCAGCAGTCGGCCGGAATCCCAGCCAATTGCTGCCTCCTGTGCTAGGATGCGCTCAGCGCGTCCGTAGCACAGGAGGTGCACTTGGTAGGACACGCTGAGCGCGACCTTAGCAGCCAAGTGGATAATAGTGGCATTACAGGCTCCATTCAGCAGATTCGCTGATTCTGAGCAGCCGCCTTCACTGCATCCAGGGCAGACACCTCAGCTGGCATGCTACCTCCCAGTGCTCCAAGGCAAGGACTGAGTTAATGGCGAATCTACTCCTGCTGAGTAGCGGATTCCGTTACACACCATTTTAAAAAGTAAAAGGGACTCAAAAATTTCACCTAAAATTCTAAAAATTATCGGCTGAACAAAGAAATAGCCTCCCCCCCCCATTGAAACCTATAGGATTCACCTGTATAAACCCGTCGAACTGAAGCACCGAAAATCTGGGCATTAACCACTTCAATGCGGAGGACGCGCTCAGCGCGTCCTCCGCATTACCGCTGCTGTGCGGAGGACGCGCTGAGAGCGTCCTCCCATTGGGGTCAGCGTTCGGCTGGGTTCCGGCCGATCGCTGGCCCCCCGGTGCGGGCTGACATCCTCGATGTCAGCCCGGCATCCGGAACCGCAGCCGCCGGAATTAGGTGTCATCGCGGCAGCGCGATGACACCTAATTCAGGCGCCCCCCCCGCATGTGCGGAGGAGGCGCCTGAAAGGGAGGGGGGGAGGTCCTTCGGACCTCTCTCCCTCCCGATCGGCGGCGTTGCGGGGGTTAACCCAGGCACCATTTGGAAGGGCACAGCCTGCCCTTCCAAATGGTGCCTGGCATTAACCCCTAGGGAGCTGGATCGCGAATCGGCGCTGAAAAGCGCCGGTTCGCGATCCTTTCCCGGAGCTGGCCGACATCTTGGATGTCGGCCAAGCCTCCAGGAACTCCCCCTGAGGACTGGCGTCATCGTGCGTAGCACGATGACGCCAGTTCTAGAGTTAACCCCTAACTGCCACCAACGGTGGAGATAGGGAGTTCCAATGAACTCCCTATCTCCCGATCCGTGGCAGTTAGGGGTTAATGTTTGGTATGGTTGGATCGGCCAGAGCATGGCCGTTCCAACGATACCAAACATGAAAGTGAAAATGTTTTTTAAAAAAAATTAAAATTAAAAATAAAAATATATTTAAAAAAAAAATTATAAAAAAAAAATAAACATTTTTTTGGTTCGTTAATGCAGCAATATTGTTCCCATTTCAATTATAATGTGAACAATGATGCTGCACTAACGATTTTTGTATGCGGTGCGTTTGTTAAAAATCGCATAATTTTCCCCAAAAAAAAATGTAACGAGACCCCATCTCTAATTTTTTTAACAAGCGCACCCCATACAAAATATAACCGCAATTGCTCGCATGTTAAAATGTGAAAAAAAACACTTTACACGTTGTAAATTATTGAAAATACATATTTTATTGCATTTTTTGTTATAATATACAGACATGACATAACGTATACATATAATAATGACATATTATGAATCTACCGAGTCTGACGGAAAGAACGATATATAATATGTCTGGGTCATATACTAAAATAAGCCTTCAAAACACGTTTAAACATGATGAGTGAAACAGGTAAATATGACCTCAGCACAGAGGCGTGAAACGCCTCAGCAGCGAAAGGGTTAAGCACCCACGCTCAGACGAGCACACTTCAGAGTGGAAGGAACGTCAGAGTGGACGTTCCTTCCACTCCGACGCCTGTGTGGCCACCTCGCTGAGCGCTATTACTGTGCTCAGCGCTGCAAAGCTCAATCCTCCTATGGAGGATCGTGCTCTGCAGCCCTGTCAAACGCTCGTCGTAGCGTTTTGACGGGGATGGTTTCAGCACGAACGCTGTAGCATGTGCAATGCATGCACACGCTACAGCGTGTGGCCGGCCCTGTCAAAACGTCACAATGCTGCATTGGATGTCAGGAGGTGCGTCGGTACGTGCTCACATAGTGTGCTCGTCTGACCACCGCCCTTAACCAACATTTCGGTGCAGCCCGGTGTTCTCTGAACGGATTAACCATTACTTCTCTATGATGAATTTCACTGCTGCCGAATTGCGGCAATCTAAGGTCGAATTGCACCATATTTCACTGGCAATTTGATAATATTTGGCAAATTACCAGCTTTTTGAATAGCTGAATTGCCGTGAAATTCAACGTTCGGTGCAATTCGGTGGTAAGATCAGTACTCTTTGAATAACCCCTTTTGGTATAGATAAGGAAATTCTCTTTAATGGCATAGGAAACGATCAGAGGAGTCAGAGCTTGAATGTGCTGAAGTTTGTGCAAACAAGTATTTTGAAATGCCCCATACATTTCTCCTGAACGGTTTTAGACTTTCTCAGGTGCCGTAATGTATTGCTAAAGTTCTGTCTCCTTAAATACCCCACTGATTTCATCAATATCAACACTTGTTAGAAAAGGTGAAATTATGTGTGTATAGGTATTTATATACGCGTTATAATTTTGATATCAATGGTAATACATAAGGATCTTTGTCATTTAAAATATTTATTTAATTGCAATGTCTCCTTCGTGCTCAGAATTTTTTAATTGGCTGGAAACAAAAGACCCTTTCCTCCCTTTTTTTTTTTTCTTGTTTGAGAAAGTATTTTACCAGGAAGGATACATTGAGATTTCTCTCGTTTTCAAGTATGTCCTGGGTGGCACGTATGTACCGTTAGGTGTCTTGCCCAAGGACACTTACTGGAGAGGTGCTCTTGCTGGGATCGAACCCATGTCTCCACAGGCTCTCCCCACTGATTACACTGTTCAAATTCAACACTAGAATGTTCTCGCTTGTTAGGTTTCTTACGGAGTTGATGAGAATTGGGAGAGTGCCTGAGGTTCATTAATAGTTACAAAGATATATAGGCTAGAAAAAAAGACGTGCGTCCATCGAGTTCAACCTTTCACCCATCACCTTCTGTTGTTGATCCAAAAGAAGGCAAAAAACCCAGTCTGAAGCGCTCGCCAATATGCAACACACTGGGAAAATATTCCTTCTTGACCCCAGAATGGCAATCCGATTTCTCCTTGGATCAAGAAGCTTTTACCTACATATAAAATAGTATGACCCCCCCCCCCTAATATTATGGGTTTTTTTTGTTTTTTTTTTACAGGAAGTCATCCAGTCGTTGTTTAAAAGTCTGTACAGTCTGTGACCCAACCACCTCAACAGACAGAGCATTCAACAGTTTTATTGTTCTCACCGTAAAATAACCCTCCCTATGCTTTAGACTGAATTTCTTTTCGTCCAGTCTAAATGGGTGACCTCGTGTCCTGTGTATAGTCCTGTTATTGAATAGGTTTCCAGACAATAGATTATAATGGCCCCATACACACTCACCGGTCACTTTATAGGTACACCTGTTTGGCTGATTAGCAATTTGTGTTAACAAGCAATCGCATGGCATTATCTCAATGCATCTAGGCATTGTGACAATGACTTGCTGAAGTTCAAACCAAGCAACAGAATGGGCAAGCAAAGGGATTTAAGATATGCAGTGTTACAATTCTATCGTCATATCCTGCTCGGGTTATTGGGTATGGTTTTTTGGTTTGACCTGCAGAGCAAACTAATTATGGTTATCTAACCTCTGGTTTACTGTTGTACCACCAAGCTGTAAGATAGATGTCTT
>RXON01004013.1:0-47087 GCA_009667805.1 Leptobrachium leishanense | reverse complement strand
AGTAGGGATGAGCTGTTCGGTTCGATCAGTTCGGAGTTCGACTCGAACTTTGGCAGTTCGAACTTCGAACTTTTGGCGTGTTCGGTTCGAGTTCGAAAAAAAAATTGTGAAAGTATAAAAAATACTTAAAAAATACTAAAAAATCTAGAAATAAAGAGACTCTTTACTGCAGAATATTATAAGCAACAGTTTATTAGATATTGAATTAAAATAATAATGTCTGGGTGCAAAGATTCTCACCTCCTAAATGACCTGTGCTCTCAAACGGCGTAAACAACAGGTGTTTAATTAGAAGCACATGTTTATTTCCAAACACTAATTAGTCCGACTCATGAATTTGATACATTGTATGCAGACTGGAGGTGCCAGATGTCGAGTGTGGGTCTGTGCTGTGATGGCGATGTTTCCATACATCCTACAAACTCTCCCCTTTTAAGCGGTGCCTGGCTTTTTTTTGTGGGACCTCCCGATCGGGAGGGAGAGGGATCCGAATGGATCCCCCCCCCTTCCCTTCCAGGCGATCTCTCGGGATTGCCGGGGCAGTGCCGGCGCTAGCGTAAGGCGGCACAGGCGGCCGCCTTACTATCTGACTTCCTGCCAGCTTGTGGGGGCAGAATTCCCCAGCCCCGAACGCCGCCATCTTGGTCGGCCGGGGAGACCCGGCACAGCGCTAGGGCCGAACCACCTGACCAGCGCCATGCGCAATCTCGCGAGAACGCGGCTGCGCTGGGCATGTGGTTCCCGCCCGGCGAGTGGCAAAGCTGCATCATGTCAGCTGCCGCTCGCCACCATGAGGAATGCCGGCGGAGCCTGGGGGCCTGTCAGCAGGTGAGAGGTGGGGCAGATATATCCATATGTGAGCTGGGGGCAAATATCTCCATATCAGCTGGGGCAATATATACCCATGTAATCTGGGGGCAAATATATTCATGCGTTGGGGGCAAATATATCCACATGTGATCTGGGGGGGCAAATATATCCACATGTGATCTGGGGGCAAATATATCCATAAGTTGGGGGCAAATATATCCACATGTGATCTGGGGGCAAATATATCCATGAGTTGGGGGCAAATATATTCATGAGTTGGGGCAAATATATATATATATATCCATGAGCTGGGGCAAATATATCCATGAGCTGGGGGCAAATATATCCACATGTGATCTGGGGGCAAATATATCCACATGTGATCTGAGGGCAAATATTTCCATATGAGCTGGGGCAATATATACCCATGTGATCTGGGGGCAAATATATCCACATGTGAGCTGGGGGCAAATATACTTATATGAGCAACCCTAGTGTGTGTATATATATATATATATATATATTATCATGGCACCTCTGTCCTGATTGGCTTGACATGACACGGATGGGGGGCTCCAAAATGCTAGACAAAACTAGATAAAAATGCTTGCACCGGCCCTGGCCGGGGGTCGCCTGGAAATGACATCATGGCGCAATGACGTCATTTACGTCGGGAGGAGCTTGACTTCAGCGTCTGAGGACGCTGAAGTCAGAACGCCGCGGGACCCAGGACAGAGAGGTGAGTATCTCCGCCGGGGGTCCCGCAAAGCTGATGACGTGTGGGACACATCCTCCTCAGCATACAGCGGGAGTAACTGAGGACGTGTCCCACACGTCGTCAGCAGTGAAGGGGTTAAAAACCTTTTTTTTAAAAAACTTTTTGTCTTTGTTTCCTGTCCCCCAGGGCACTACCCGGACCCCCATACACCTTTTATGGCAAATATCTAGCATATATGCCCTCTTGGAGGGCACTCTAAAAATCGAACTTTGAGTCCCATTGACTTGTATGGAGTTCGTGTTCGAATTCGAACTTTTGAAAAGTTCAAGTTCGAATGCGAACCGAACTTGGGGGTGTTCGGCTCATCCCTAGTGAGGAGGTGGTGCAGGTGGGTAGGAGGGAGAGAGATCGGGAGTGAGGAGGTGGTGCAGGTGGGTAGGAGGGAGAGAGATCGGGAGTGAGGAGGTGGTGCAGGTGGGTAGGAGGGAGAGAGATCGGGAGTGAGGAGGTGGTGCAGGTGGGTAGGAGGGAGAAAGATCGGGAGTGAGGAGGTGGTGCAGGTGGGTAGAATAGAGAGTTAAAGGTCGAACAGTTTTTTAGGGTTGGAGGAAAGTGAAGACAAGAGAGAAGTAGGTGTTGTTTGGTGAGGTGAAGGGAGCTGACTAAGAATGGAGAATGAACTTACAGTTGATGAAGTCACTTCAGAGCGAGGTTTCTTCCAGGCACGCTCAGCAGAGCGGGAGCATCATTGCAAGCAGTGCGTCTGCCTGGAGTGTCAGGGCTGAAGACGACGATGGGGATTTTGTGAAATTGTGGAGGAGTAACAGAGTCCAGAGGAGAGAGTGTTGTTCTAATGGGACATGGTTAGGTCGGAGCAGGTTATAGTGGTGGTGTGGGTGAGGGGTTTAACGAGATGGGAGAATTGTAGAGGATCCAAAGCCTGGAGATTCCTCTAGCTGCCGACCTGAGAGAGAGGAGAGGAAGTTGGTTTAGGCTGGTGACACCTTCTGGTGTCCTTCACAGCATTGAGACTGTCAGGATCCCTGGCTATAACCATCCTAGAACCCCCCTGGTGGTGAATTTCATATTATGCTCCTGCCGTGTAAACCAGCAATGTAACAGTTAATACACCTGACACACACAAACACAGAATAAAGGCACCACGCCCCAGTCAGACCTTTGCTGGTTTATTACAGCTCATACCCTGTGAGAGTGAGGTGCTGTTACTCACTGCTCTGCAATACCTCACTGTTCCTTGTGACTCCTAGTATCTACCCCATCATCATCCTCCTTTACCCACCTGCTTGTCTGTGCAGGACACTGCATCTTGGGTTCATACCCCTACCAACCCGGTGCCACCTAGGTACCAACCCTGACAGAGATGCTGCGACAGGGCCAGCCACACGCTGTTGCATGCGCACGAATTGCGTGCGCAACAGCATCCGTGCTGCGTCCGTACAGCAGCCTTCTCTGTCAAAGCGCTAGGACGCGCGTTGACGGAGCTGCAAACCGCGATTCTCCATAGTGCGCTCAGCGCTGCAAGGCGATCCTCCTAAGTGCGCTCACTAAGGTGGCCAGACGGGCGTCGAGTGGAAGGAACGTCCACTCTCATGGACATTCCTTCCGCTCTTCAAATATCTGCTCGTCTGACGTCAGCCTTAGTTGACAGGCTGATAGTAAAGAAGAGCAGATGTGGTCAGAAATGGGGAATGGTTGATTGGTGAAGTCCGAAATGGTGCCGAGTTAAGAAACCACTAAGTCAATAGTGTCCATCATGGTGAGTAGAGGATGGGGTGGAGCGAGAGAGGTCAAAGGAGGACGTGGCAGAGAACAATGTTTTAGCAGTAGCAGTGGCAGCAGGGGAATACTGATGGTACGGTAGGAGATAGAAAGTGAGATATCCAGGCTTCAAAGCTGTTGAGGAACTGGGTGGCTGTTGTGAGAGGGCGATGGATGACCGCAACTCCATGAGAGGGCCGACCAGACGTATGCAATGAGCTTCAAAGGAGGAGAAGGACAGAGAAGGGAGTTGGGGCTGGTACTGGTAGGTGTAGAAGAGAAAAAGCAGGATCCCAACACAACTTCTATGCTTCTAACCTAGTCTAGTAGTGTGGATGAAGTGGAGGCCACCGTGTGTGAGAGCAGCGATGGAGGCAGTGTCAGAAGGCGAGAGCCAGGTTCCAGTGAGTGCTAGACGATTGAAAGAGATGGAAAGAAACATGTCATGTATGGTTGTAAGCTGGGTGCAGACTGAGCCAGCGTTCCAGAGGGCGCAGGAGAAAGGGAATGATAGCTGCGGGTCAATAGAAATAAGATTACAGGTGGAATGAGACCTCAAGGTTTTCCTGTGGAAAGTTTGGGGATTGTTAAAGGGCCAGGATTAGGATTGATGTCACCGGCAGTGAGTAGTAATAAGAGCGTGAGTGAAATTTGGGGAGACTGGGATTTACAGGAACACGTGGAGTTTGGGATACGAGAGATGGACAGAGGTTTTTGAGGAAATGAAACACATGTTCATGGGAGGACAGCATAGGGTGAGAGAAGACAGGGTGAGATATGGACAGTGTGGGGGTTATTAACTCATTGAACACGATACAGTTCGGCTGGATGAACTGATTCACTAGTGTGGACGCAAACGAGGAGGTAGAGGATATTCAGTCTTAGAGAGATGAGGGAGGAAAACAAACCTCCTCATACTGAATCAGGAAATGCTGCGGTTATTCTCTTTCCGCTCGTTCTTCTCTCATGTTAGTGATGTTTCCTCTTTTTCTCACTTGTTTGTATTGATGTGGGATTATATGTAACTCCTGCCTCTCCTTTAACCCCTGTAGCTCCATCCCCTTTGTCCATTGTGTCCTGAGCCCTGTGAGGCGGCAGATCCGGCTGGTGAATCCAGAGAGGAGATCCAGCCTGAGGGTCCTGGGAGTGAGCGGCTTCTTGTAAGTAAATGCATATATTGCTGATTATAACCTGTATCCGCTGTATAATGATGTGTGTGAATTCAGCAATGAAATGTCTCCCAGCCATGGGAATAAGGCGGCGCTTAGTCTATAAGAAGCCCCTGTGTGACAATCACCCCCTGCAGGGCCACAATCACTGATATGGAGCTTTCTGGCAGGGAATAGGTTAATGTGCTGTCAGTGAGGTGAAGAGTTAAATTGCATATTTGCTAACTGTCCCTATTTTTCTGGGAGGGGCCGCCTGGGGGCCATATTACACTCATAACGCTAGTGTTCAGCTGTGTGATGGTTAACGTTAGCTCTGGTCGCACCATATTACAATCCAAACGTTAAAAAACCAGCTAGCGATTCGGAGCTTGCGCTTTTCGTGCTTCCTGTACTTTGCGCTTTCTATGCTTGACATGGGGAGTGCAAAGTGTTAATTAGCGTTAGGATTACAAAGTAACTGAAACGTCACTCACAGCTAGGAGCTGGTGCTGATGGAGCTGGTGCTGATGGAGCTGGTGCTGATGGAGCTGGTGCTGATGGAGCTGGTGCTGGTGGAGCTTGCTGAAAAAAATCACCCAAAAAACAGATACCCACCTCTCATCCCACGGCGGGAACAACGGCTTGATCCGCTTCTTCTTGTTCCCGGGAGCAGAGGGAGACTGGGGGAAAAAAGTCCCCAGTCTCCCTCTGTGAATCACTACGCTGACTTGCTGGATCTCACGAGGTGATTTCCCGCAGGTCAAGTGACCGACACTGGAAGCCTCAATGGACTCCATGGAGGCGATGCTCGCGGCGGCGCTTAGTGCCTTGTTAAGGTGCAGGCTGCTGGATTTGGCTAATGTCAGAGGAACGCAGTCTGAGCGCACTCTGCGTGCGAGCATAACGGACGGACGGACTGACGGAAGATACTGTAGACACCACACGGTCGTTTTTTTTTTTGACGGATGTTGAAAAAAAAGGGAAATATGGGAAACAAAATTAATTTAAATTAAATGACGGGTACAGTCAGCCAGACCAAAAAAACTTCTGAGCGTCAAAGTGATGGATGTTGCAAATGCGCTGCGTCTAACGTCGTGTCATCACGCACACAGGCTGCTACGCGGACGCGGCGGACTCTGAGCGTCCGTCGTATTGCTTTTACGTACAGGCCTAAATGGCGTCCGTTGCCACCTGCGTGGTGCGTACGCACTTCGGTGCACACGTACTTCGTGTGTTGGTCTCTATTGATCAAAATCAATAGTACGACGGACGTTAAACTGTGCGGCGACAAGGACGTGATGACTGCGTTCGTCTGACGCCAGCTTAAGTGCCTGCATTGTAAAATGACGCTAAAACGGGGACGGTAAGGAGAAACCTGCAGGCGAAAGTTTTCTTCTCGTCGGTGTTTCGGTTTTAGCGTGAAGATCATAATATGGCCCTGGGTTTTTACTTGGTGTCCTGGGGGTTAATGTTTCAGGGTTTAGCACCTGGTGGTCTAGACAAAAGCAGCCCCCAAACTGAATGAGCACAGCCCCCCCTCCATGCTGCTAGCAGGGGGAGGGGGATCACCTAAATACAAAGCACCTTTGTGTTCTCTGGGGTGGGGGGTGCAGGCACTTTACAGTTTTCAACCCCTTCACTGCTGAACGGTTTCACACACACCCTTCGTGTGCTGAGCTCTGTGTTGAGAGCCAGCAGTGACATCAGAGGAAGGGGCGGCTCTAAGGGTAGTACCAGGAAGACAGCTCAGAGAGAGGAAGCAAACCGTGTGTCTCCTCTGTGTTAACTACTGACATAAACACCTGCTGAACCCAGCTCGCTGTGTTACTTGGATCTCGTGACATGGTGTCAGAATTTCTTACCTGCGCATCCATTTTGATGTGTGAAGATGTCCAAGTTCACTTCACCGGAGCCCTTTGATTTCTCTCAGCCTGCGGCATGGCCTACGTGGAGACAGAGGTTTGCACGCTTCAGGATTGCCTCTAAGCTGGATAAGGAGAGCGGTGAAATACAGGTTAACTCTTTTATATTATATGGGGAAAGATGTGGAGCCTGTGAACAATACGTTTACTTTCCGTGAGGGGGAAGAATTTGACTTTGAGATAGTCATGGATAAACTCAGCGCCCATTTTATGCCCAGGAGAAATGTGATTCATGAGAGAGCCTGTTTCCACAAGCGAGCCCAGCGTGATCTGTGGAATCATTTGTGCGCAGCCTGTATGAATTGGCTGAGTTCTGTGAGTTTGATCTGCTCCTCTTTCGCAGCACCAGAGACAGAACCGTCATAGGTATTGCAGACTCAGAAGTTTTGCTGAAGCTGCAGCTGGAGTCTGCGTTGACGCTGGATGAGGCTATATGGATAGCGCGCCAAAGTGAACTAGTAAAGAAGCAAAGTGCAGAGATGAGATCTGAAAGCATGGTGGAGGAGGTGCAGCAGTTCAGGAGAGCTGCAAGTGACAGATAGGGTGTGAACAGCAGACCGCAGGTGACAGACAGGGTCAGAAGCGGTGGGATGCTACAGGCTTGTTGCACGCGCTGTAACCGCGCTCATGGAATGAAGATGTTATGCTCTGCTAAAGACAGGAGGTGCAGAAAGTGTAACAGAGTCGGCCATTTTGAGGTGGTTTGCAAATCAGAGTCTGTTAAAGAGGTGCATCTGAACAGTGACCAAGAGGCTCAAGAGGTGTCCTTTGTAGGGTCTGTGATTAATCAGACCGGCTCAGAAGAAGATTGGCGTGTTACACTCTCATTGATGGGTGCAAGGATTGCTTTTAAAATTGATACGGAGCGGACATTACAGTTATTTCTTTTGCAACGTTCATGAAACTGCCACGACGACCGCAGCTTGAGAAGGTTTTGATAAACGTTCACCGCCCTGGAGGTCGCATCGATTGTGCCGGGAGATTTCTTGCTAGCAGTGAGTACAAAAGAAAGAAATTTACCCTGTGGGTGTACGTGATCAGAGGAGACTGCGCTAATACCCTATTGAGCTGGAATGCAGCCTGTAGCCTGGGCCTTGTTGCGCGAGTGCACGAGATCACGGAGGACATGTTTGGAGAACTTGGGCTGCTGAATTGTGAGCCGGTCCGCATAGAGTTAAAAGCGAATGCTATCCCGTACAGTATTGCTGCACCTCGTAGGATTCAATTTCCACTTTTGCCCCTGGTTGAGGCCGAACTTTTGAGGATGAAGAGTATGGGTGTTATTGAGGAAGTCACTGAAGCTACTGACTGGTGTGCTCCTATTGTGCCTGTTGCTAAGAAGAACGGGAAAGTTCATATTTGTGTGGACTTGAAACGCCTGAACGAGGCTGTAAAGAGGGAGAGATTTGTATTACCGACATTGGAAGACATAGCTCCTAAGTTGTCAGGGGCTAAATTCTTTTCCACGCTTGATGCTTCCAGCGTTTTCTGGCAGATTCCCCTCGACCCGGAGAGACGTAAGCTGACTACTTTCATTACGCTGGTAGGTCGATTTTGTCTCCGCAGACTCCCCTTCGGGATATCTTCCACACCAGAGATCTTCCAAAGGGAAGTGAGTTCCCTCCTGAGGGACCATGAGGGCACGGTGGTAGTTATGGATGACATCCTCGTGTACGGGTCCACTCTAGAAGACCATGATCAGCGACTGCAGCGTGTACTGCAGACCGTAAGAGAGTCAGGATTGAAACTGAACAAAGATAAATGCCACTTTGGGAAAAGAGAACTGTGCTACTTTGGCCATATTATCAGCGGAGATGGTATTAAGCCAGATGCTAGTAAAGTTCTCGCTGTTGAGCAATTGAAAAGCCCTTCCGATGTTCATGAACTGAGACAAATACTGGACCTTGTGAACTACATGTGCAAGTTTCTGCCGGAACTGTCCTCAGTGTTGCATCCTATTACAGAATTGTTGAAGAAGGACGTTGCTTGGACCTGGGGACCTCCAAGGTGCACCAGGCCTTTGCACTGGTCAAGTCCATGTTGGGGTCCGCCCCGGTGCTGGGGTTCTATGACCCTTCTAAAAAGACTGTGGTTAGTGCTAGCAGTTATGGGCTAGGAGCAGCCCTTCTGCAACTGAATGACGACAAGCTGCAGCCCATTGCCTACTGCTCTCGTACATTAACTGCAGCAGAAACAAATTACGCTCAGATAGAAAAGGAGTGTCTGGCTGGAGTTTGGGCCTGTGAGCGTTTTCAATGATATCTGGTGGGCTTGGAAGGGTTTAGTCTGGAGACTGACCACAAGCCGCTGGTTCCATTGATAAACTCCTATGACATTGACAAGGCACCTCTGAGATGCCAGAGACTTCTGATGCGGCTGCTCAGATTCAATGTTCGGGCTATGCATGTGCCGGGGAAACAACTGGTAGTGGCAGACGCACTCTCCAGGCTCCCGCTGGCTGCAGCTGAAGAGTCATTTACAAAATCAGATGTGAAGGTGTATGTGGATTCAATTTTGGCTTCAAAGTCCATCTCTTCAGGGAGATTGGAGCTGATAAAGAGAGAGACACATCTAGATACTGATCTCCAAGAGGTCATAAACTACATAAAGAATGGCTGGCCCGAGAGCCGGGCAGTATGGATGCTGCTGAGTGCTTTCCAGGCAGAGGGAGCGCACCTTACTGAACTAGACGGTTTGGTGCTGTTTCAAGACCGTAGTGTTATACCAGCCAGTATGCGGCGAGAGATGTTGAGTCGAATTCACAATGGTCACTTGGGAATTTCTAAATGTAGAGAGAGAACTGCCTCTGCGGTGTGGTGGCCTGGAATCAGCACTGACATTGCAGAATATGTATCAAGATGTTCCTTTTGCCGTGAACTTTGGCCTACACAGAGGAGAGAGCCTCTACTTTCTACCTCGCTGCCTGCGGGCCCCTGCGGGCAGCAGATTTATGTGAGCTCAACGGGAAAAAGTATCTGGTTGTTGTGGACTACTACTCAAGGTATTTTGAGATTGCACCATTAGTTGAGGCAGCCAGCGTGGCTGGCATCACATGCCTAAAGAGCATGTTTGCGAGGTGGGGCTACCGGCTGAGCTGGTGAGCGACAATGGAATGCAGTTTGCTTCTATGGAGTTCAGGTCCTTCAGTGGGGATTACGATTTTCTTCATTCTACTTCCAGTCCACATTACCCACAGTCCAACGGGATGGCTGAGAGGGCGGTTCAGACCGCAAAGTTCGTTTTGAGGCAACCAGATCCTTATTTGGCCCTCCTGGCTTATAGGGCGACTCCTATTCAGGCCATGGGATGTAGCCCTGCACAGTTGATGATGGGGAGACAGATTCGTACCACGCTGCCTTCGGTTGGTTCATACCAACCCTCCTCCCCTGTTCTGTCTGAGAATGTTCGGAGGAGGGACTAGGCGAAGCGGAACTACAGATACTATTATGATAGGAGACACTCTGTCCCAGGTACAGTTCAGGCAGATGGCGCGCAGAGTGTCAGAGTCAAACTGGATGACGAAAAGAGGTGGAAGACATCGGCCATAGTTGTAGGGCTGAGCCAAGGTCCTATGTGGTCCGCACAGAAGCGGGGACTGTTGCCCGCCGCAATAGACGGCACCTCCAGGTGGTTCCTGAGGAGCTAGGTGCCGAGAATTTGCAACCACAGCCGGTGGAATCTCTGGTCTTAAGAGGTACACCCGCTCTGCAACAGGATTCCGGCAAGAATACATCACTGCCTGACTTGGAGTCGCAACCACTCTCACAGGGATCTGGAGAGGGTCCTTGCAAAATGACTTTGAGTGGTAGAGTTGTGAAGCTTCCAGTGCACTACCGAGATTAGCGCTGTAGTTAGAACAGTGACTGGAAGAATGGGAGAATAATCCCATAGTCACTGTGGACTAGGGTAGTCTACCCCGATGTCCAAGATAGCATTGTACCTTTATCTGTATCTGGGTGTGTGCTTCTGTTTATTTGTTTTATTGTCTAAGAAAAATTTATTATTAGAAAGGGGGAGATGTGTTGAGAGCCAGCAGTGACATCAGAGGAAGGGGCGGCTCTAAGGGTAGTACCAGGAAGACAGCTCAGAGAGAGGAGGCAAACCGTGTGTCTCCCCTGTGTTAACTACTGAAATAAACACCTGTTGAACCCAGCTCGCTGTGCTATTTGGATCTCATGACATGTATAGACCTCTGGCTTTGGATAACGATTACTCTTGTGTATAGACCTCTGGCTTTTGGAAATCGAACATTCTTGTGTTTTTGACCCCTGGCTGTGGCAACCGATTACTCTTCTGTTTATACCTCTGAATCTAGCGATATACTACTCCTGTGTTTTGTTATCTGGATCCAAAGTATTGTTTACAGGTAAAAGAAAAAATATATAGGGTAATATCCCACAAACTGAGTGTACGCAGAATACACTTGGCAACTCACAAAGGTAGATGTAAATCAGCCCATCATCCTCCAAGGATTGCCATGCAGTAGATGCCCAAACGAAGTTGAATTGGTATCACATCCATCCGATGGTACACGATCTCGGAATAAATAATAAACAAGGATGGCACCAAGCATCTAATTGTATATAATAAAAATTTACTTGACTTACTCTTCAGAGTAGTTAAAACAGCATAGCAGTACTGGAGGCAACAGGATAAAAACCAGCAGCTCAACGCATTTCTACCACACAAGGTCTTCCTCAGGAGAGGATGAATGTTATGCTCAAGATACTGCATGGCAATCCTTGGAGGATGATGGGCTGATTTACCTTTGTGAGTTGCCAAGTGTATTCTGCGTACACCCAGTTTGTGAGATATTACCCTATATATTTTTTCTTTTATTTCTAGAGTTATATCCTTTTTTTTTTTTTTTAAGCCTATTGTTTACAGATACCTGGCGTCTGCTTGCAAACATATATACACCATATTGCCAAAAGTATTTGCTCACCCATCCAAATCAGGAGCTGGGCAGGTGAGCGAATACTTTTGACAATATAGTGGGTATATATATATATATATATATGCTCTTGTCTCAGTCTGTTCTCCTCTTAGTCACTATAACCGACTACTACAAGGATCGGAATATTAGGGCAACCTTGCGTACAGGGATCATATACCTATATCCATAGGGAATCCGTGACAAGGAGTTTGCAAGGCAAGACCTCTGATATTGACAACCCTTTATCTGATCTGCTCTCTTAGGCTGAACCAAATGGGTTGGGGGTTGGGGAGGAGGGGGAGTGGCCAGGTCTTTGTACAGGATGCTCACCCAAATCACTGTGTATTTTCTTCAAGGGCTTGGATGGATGAACATCTAAGAACCTTCTGGGACATTTGAAATCTGGAATTATCCATGGAAACGTTGCCTAATGCAAGTTAGGTTTTCTATGTAAGTCCCATTTAATTTCAAGAACTGTATTTGCACGTTTTCGTATATTTTGTATGTCTTGTCTTTTGTGATATCGGCACTGTGTAAAGTTTGTATTTTCATCTTTTTCCATTAAAACTTTGATCTAGACGCTTCGCGAATAGCTTGGTTTAGCGTTACTGTAGAATATAACCTTTGGCAGATATATCCGCTGTATATGGTTAGTCTCCTGGTTTGGGGTGGTATACAGCTATTGGGGTTTCAAAAGTGCCCTATTTCTTTTGTGGTGGCAGCGTATAGTCGGAAGGGTGTGTACGGTTTGGGGGGTTTAGGTTATTGTAACTTGAGGCCCTGAGAGGGAGTAGATTTAGTACGTCCAGAGGCTTGGAGCTGTTAACCCCTTGTACACTCTCCCTCTGCACGTGACGACTGGTTAGGTAGAACTTTTTGAACGTCACACCTAGAACAAGAGGTCTACATATTAGATTACTACACCTAGAACAAGAGGTCTACATATTGGATTATTACGCCTAGAACAAGAGGTCTACATATTAGATTATTACACCTAGAACAAGAGGTCTACATATTAGATTATTACACCTAGAAGAAGAGGTCTACATATTGGATTACTACACTGTATTGGACATTGAATTTAGGGTGATCTATTCCAATGAATATTAAATAATAAAATCCTCGTATAGCCATGTAACAACTGGTAACAGCCACTAGATGTCAGTAAAGAGCATAATAGTCTTTGTTTGAAAATATGTGCTCTGACCAGGAAGTGACATAATTCCGCTACCTCCACCCCTCCTTCCAGGAAGGTGACATAATATTCAATACCCAATAAAATCCACTCATGTGGGTGGAGACAAGTCTGTAGCCCAACCTCCTCTGGATTGATTTTCCAGGGAAACACAGGAAGTGAGAGATCAGATTTGGTGAGGCCAGAAAAAGGATCAGATTGCACAGTGCATGTGCTTCTTAATGGGTAACTAATGTTTTGCATTTAAAGATCACCTATGCATTGTCTTTTATTTTCTTGCTAGGATCTATAAATTAGTTTATGTTTAACTAATGTTTTTATTCCTTTTTTCTATTTAATCTCTGGGGAGAGCTATCATTAATTATTATTTCAGTGTAATCTCTGGGGAGAGTCTTTTAATAGTTAAATATTAATCGTATAATTAATTTGTCTCCGGACTAGATGATTAATATTGCTTTTAATTACCTTTTAAATCCAACCAAAGGAAATACTTTAAAACCCCTATGTCTCGGTTTTATTACTTTCTTATATATTGTCTAAAAAATGGTTATCAGCTGATATTCCTTTTAATATAAATGGTTTAGATAGAGTTGTGTTCTATTTAGCAGTTAATAATTATTGCTGCAGAGATTTAGCCACTAAACTGTGCTGTATCAGTTCTGCCTTTGCATATAACCGGCCTGAATACCAGATATTGCTTTGCTTTTGGATGATACTAAGTGCATTTGGGGCTCTGTACAATTTTTCTTGTTACTTAACCCTTTCCATTCGGCGGACGCGCTCGGCCTGTCCTGCCGCATGGCTACTTCGCTGCAGAGGACGCGCTGAGCGGCGGCCTGCCGGTACAGGCTGACATCATCGATGTCAGCCCAGCCTCCGGGACCCCGGCGGGCACGATAGACGTCATCGCGTATGCGCAATGATGTCTATTTCAGGCACCCCCCCCCCGCCATTGCAGGGAAGGTGCCTGAAGGGGAGGGGGAGGTCCTTCGGACCCCACCCCCTCCCCATCCGTGCGGGCCATCGGCTGAAGACAGGAACCGCTTGGAAGGGCACAGCTTGCCCTGCCAAGCGGCGGCTGTCTTTAACCCGTAGGGGGCTGGATCGCGATATGGCGCTAACATGCGCCGTATCGCGGTCCCCTCCCGGAGCTGGCCGACATCTTGGATGTTGGCCGAGCTTCCGGGATATCCCCCTAACGACTGGCGTCATCGCGCATAGCTCGATGGCGCCAGTTTCACAATTAACCCTTTGCTGACACCTGTGGTGGAGATAGGGGGTTCATTGGAACCCCCTATCTCCTGATCTGTGACAGCCAGAGTGTGGCCTTTCCAATGATACCAAACATGACCATGTAACCTGTAAAAAAAAATTTTTTGTTTTATTAGTGCAGCATTATTGTTCCCATTTCAATTATAATGTGAACAATGATGCTGCACTAACGATTTTTTCTATGGGGGCGTTTGCTAAAAAACACGTAATTTTCCCCCCAAAAAAGTAACGATTCCCCGTTTCTAATTTTTTTAACAAGCGCAACCCATACAAAATATAACCGCAAACGCTTGCATGTTAAAATGTGAAAAAACCCCACTTTACACGTTGTAAATTATTGAAAATTCAAATTTTCTACCATTTTTTGTTATAATATACAGACAGGACATAACGTATACATATAATAATGATATATTATGAATCTGCCAAGTCTCCCGGAAAGAACGATATATAATATGTCTGGGTTGTATAATAAAATGTGACTTCAAATCGCATTTAAACATGATGAGCGAAACCGGTAAAAATGAGCTCAGCACAGAGGTGTGAAAAGGCTCAGCAGCGAACGCAGCATGGGAAGCACATTGTGTCAGCCATTTTTAAGACGCAGCATGGGAAGCACATTGTGTCGGCCATTTTTAAGACGCCGCATGGGAAGCACATTGTGTCGGCCATTTTTAAGATGCCGCATGGGAAGCACATTGTGTCGGCCATTTTAAGCCAAGGGCTGGTGGCCATCTTGGTGCTGACTTGAGCACATGTTAATGACAGCATTAATTGTACAACCTTTGGTGCCAATAATTAATCTAAAGCAAAGCAAACTATCACCTGAAGTGATAGTCGAACCGAAACATACACCTACTAAACTCCTACAATACAGTCAGTTTACAAACACATTTAACAAGTTAATCCAGGGCATGAAATTTCCACTCGCCCTCTCGCCGTTTGAAAGTAGATATTGGGAGAGGACGAGTTATAATTGAGCTGTAATTAGAATGGTAGCTTCGGATACGCTCATACACACTGCACAGAACTGAGTTTTATTGCTGTGGGACTCTGTCATATGCATGGGTGTGTATTGTTTTTAATAATTTTGGGGGGGCAGCACTTCATCTTTGGACCTAGGCAACGCAATGTCATGGCCTGGCCCTGGCTGTATACATTGGCTGCACGCTGGCGTGATCCCTCCATTTATTAATTCTGCCAAAGAAAATAATGTAACCGGTATCGCTAGCCGTATCACACGGGCAGCGCAAGGGTTTATGGGGAGTAGAATGGTCTCATTCTACACCCCCTGCATCTCATCAGACACAGGCAGGAGCCCTTGCGCTGCATTAAGTCCAGGACTGAGTGATGCAGAGAGCCCTGGACCGCGTGAAAAGCCCTGTAGGGCTATCTGTGATGATTAAACCCTCATCCCTTCTGGACGGTGAGGGGTTAATCTGATTCAGAGGTGGTCCCTAATACAGACGCCCTCCGTGTAACCCGACATTCACTGAATGGATTCAACAGATGACGGGATTTACTGAAACAAACACCTCTTCAGTTGCATATATACTTTAGAGCAGCCCTCAAAATTTCCACTCGCGTTTTGCGAGGGGAAATTGAGCGCTGACGAGTAAAACTGCAGACGCAGGCAGCATGATAAAGTCTATCGTGCTGCCTGCGCTGTGTATTCAGCCGGCGGCCGTGTTGTGTTTTTTTTCTCTTCGACGTGCTCAGGGTCAGCCAGTCTGCTTTTTTTTTTTCCTTTCACCAAATGTGACTTGGCCGGAATCATTTCCTGGGAGGGGGGGGGGGAGTTGTAAATATTCTCACCCGCGGCACCTTTATCAGACCATCCTGCTGCACGCTGGATCTTTCTCCTTCAAGGTGGGCCCCTTATTTTCCGGGCACAGCGTGAAGTATAATCTCCGCCCCCTCAATCTACTCTCCAGGTCAGGTAAACGGAGGGGGGGGGGGAGAAATAAACAGCAGGGGGTGAAATGGAGAGAAACAGAGGAATTGGGGGGGGGGAGAAATGAAAGATGAATTGGGGGGAGAAATGAAAGATGAATTGGGGGGGGAGAAATGAAATGAAAGATGAATTGGGGGGAGAAATAAAATGAAAGATGAATGGGGGGAGAAATGAAATGAAAGATGAATTGGGGGGAGAAATGAAATGAAAGATGAATTGGGGGGAGAAATGAAATGAAAGATGAATTGGGGGAGAAATTAAATGAAAATGAATTGGGGGAAATGGAAAGGAAGATGAATTGGGGGAGAAATGGAGACAGATGAATGAAGAAGATGAGATGAATGGGGAGAGAGAAATTAATTTGGCAAAAGAAATGAAAGGGAGGGAGAAATTAATTAAAGTGGGGAGAGAAATTAATTAAAGGGGGCCCCTTGGCAGAAAAAAGGTTCCCCACCCCTGGTGTAAACTAAGGGAAAGTAAAAAGCTGCCAAGCTGTCAGCGCGCCGGAAGTGACGCCAGAACCAGCGCCGCTACTACAACTCCCACTAGAGGCCATAATTGGTGAAATGGTGGTGTAGGCATTTGAGGTTATGCAAAATAAAGCCTATTTATTAAGAAAGAGATGGGTGATACAGAAGGAGCAAAAACAGAAAAAATGGGGATGGAAGCATCGCAGACAAAAATTAATGGATTCATCTATATAAGCATCCAAGGGGGAAACTTGACTTTGGGGTCTTCTAACTTCTATTGATAACCTGGCATATGAATAATGTGAGTATTAGGTTCCACTTGATATATTGGATGTATAAACACCAAATTAATTTGGTCCTAAAAACTGTTGGAGAGGAGTCCTTAATGGATGAAACTACTTGTCTGGGTCTGGTGCTTGGGTATACACTCAGGTCCAGAAATATTGGGACATCATCACAATTCTAACATCTTTGGCTCTATACATCACCACAATGGAGTTGGAATGAAACAAACACAATGTGCTTTAACTGCAGACTGTCAGCTTTAATTTGAGGGTATGTACATCCAACTCAGGTGAACGGTGTAGGACTTACAGCAGTTTGCAGATGTGCCTCCCACTTGTTAAGGGACCAAAAGTAATGGGACAATTGGCTTCTCAGCTGTTCCATGGCCAGGGTGTGTGATATTCCCTCAGTACCCCAATTACAATGTGCAGATAAAAGGCCCAGAGTTCATTTTAAGTGTGCGATTTGCATTTGGAATATGTTGCTGTCAACTCTCAAGATGAGATCCAAAGAGCCTCCACTATCAGTGAAGGAAGCCATCATTAGGCTGAAGAAACAAAACAAACCCATCAGAGAGATAGCAAGAACATTAGGTGTGACCAAAACAACTGTTTGGAACATTCTCAAAAAGAAGGAATGCACCGGTGAGCTCAGCAACACTAAAAGACCCGGTAGACCACGGAAAACAACTGTGGTGGATGAATGAAGAATTCTTTCCCTGGTGAAGAAAACACCCTTCACAACAGTTGGCCAGATCAAGAACACTCTCCAGGAGGTAGGTGTATGTGTGTCAAAATCAACAATTAAGAGAAGACTTCACCAGAGTAAATACAGAGGGTTCACCACAAGATGTAAACCATTCGTGAGCCTCAAAAACAGGAAGGCCAGCTTAGAGTTTGCCAAACACCTAACAAAGCCTTCACAGTTCTGGGACAATATCCTATGGACAGATGAGACCAAGATCAACTTTTACCAGAGTGATGGTCCTAAGCATACTACCTCATCAGTGAAGCATGGTGGTGGTAGTGTCATGGCGTGGGCATGTATGGCTGCCAATGGAACTGGTTCTCTTGTATTTATTGATGATGTGACTGCTGACAAAAGCAGCAGGATGAATTCTGAAGTGTTTCAGGCAATATTATCTGCTCACATTCAGCCAAATGCTGCAGAACTCATTGGACGGCGCTTCACAGTGCAGATGGGCAATGACCCAAAACATACTGCAAAAGCAACCAAAGAGTTTTTGAAGGGACAGAAGTGGAATGTTATGCAATGCCCAAGTCAATCACCTGACCTGAATCCCATTGAGCATGCATTTCATTTGCTGAAGACAAAACTGAAGGGAAAATGACCCAAGAACAAGCAGGAACTGAAGACCGTTGCAGTAGAGGCCTGGCAGAGCATCACCAGGGATGAAACCCAGCGTCTGGTGATGTCTATGCGTTCCAGACTTCAGGCTGTGATTGACTGCAAAGGATTTGCAACCAAGTATTAAGAAGGGAAAGTTTGATTTATGATTATTATTCTGTCCCATTACTTTTGGTCCCTTAACAAGTGGGAGGCACATCTGCAAACTGCTGTAAGTCCTACACCGTTAACCTGAGTTGGATGTACATACCCTCAAATTAAAGCTGACAGTCTGCAGTTAAAGCACATTGTGTTTGTTTCATTCCAACTCCATTGTGGTGGTGTATAGAGCCAAAGATGTTAGAATTGTGTTGATGTTCCAATATTTCTGGACCTGACTGTACATGTATCTGAAGCCTGGATATTAATGTTATTTATTATTTTGTAACATAATTCTGAATAAAACCTTTAACAGTGTAATTTTATAAGATAATTTAAGAAGTCGTGTTTAGGGGCGGAGTTTAGGGCAGGGTAGGTGGGGCAACTGGTGGCGAGTAACTCTTATGGTCTGGCTAGTAGCTTGGGGCTTGAAATTTTGAGCCCTGCGTTAATCCATATGTGCCCACTTATGCCCATTGTATTTGAGAGTTGGCTTTGCTACGATGGTCCACGGTCACTTGGCAGGAGGCCAGCATCCGCACCTCTCCAAAAGGCACAAAGGCCTTGCATAGTGTGGGCAAGGGTGCCAAGGCAGGTGAGGGCACAAAGATGGAGGGAGATTTGGTTACACCTACACGCTGGAGAATTAAGGGTGAGTAAATTCAACATGAGAGAAAGGCAGCCAGACATACAAGACCAATAAACCCATGGAAAGTTCAAAGAAAGGGAGAAAAAGATACCTCAGGGTGTCTCCTGACCTGACCTCTTTCACATCGATCAGGAGAAGAAGAACCAGATCACCAGGCAATAGATGCACAGGTTCATGGGACACATCTAATGCACTATGGAGGGAATTCCCTGGATATGTCCCACATGCCCTATGCAGTGAATAGTGTTAGGTGGGAAATTTATACTCCTCCTTGGCAAGTGGAAATTTTATAATGTTCATTCACTAGTAAGTATTTCAGCAAATTAGAAACTCCTTGATTTTAACAAGTTATCAAGCTCTATGTTCTTGCAAATATTTATATATTCTGGGAAAAAAAAAAAAATTCCATCCAACATATTTATCCAATCTAAACAGCCTCTCTAACAGAATTCCTCATTTCATTGTAGCTTTGAATTCTTTGTTCTTCGGTTCTAATCTCTTTTCTATTGGAGCCAATAGAAGATTTTTGGTCCCGTGGACAGTCTTATTTATTAAACAAAACAAAACGTTCCTTTGGTTAAGATATTCCTCTTGTCTCCTCCCACTTTATTTCTTGTGCTTTTTTCTTTATTGTTGTATCTTGTTTTAATAGTACAGACATCCCAGGCACACACACCATTAAGGGGGTTCTATGTCTGCCCACTGGGTGTTAGAGGCTGCTCAATCCTTCATATACCTCCTGTATATAAGGTGTATCTGCTCTCTATATTTAATGCATATGATGGACCTGGTTCAGGTTATATTATACTTTGTTTATAGGTGTATTTTGCTGCATTGGTTTTGTGATGGTGTAAAATATTGGTTTTTTTTTAACAGGAGAACAGCAAGAGTCTGAAAATGTCTGCAGGAAATAATTTTGAGGAAACCGCATAATTTCTTGAAGAAAACCTCATGAAGCCTCTGTCAGTAAAACAAGAGGAAATAATCAAAGCTGAAACTCTGGATACCAAAGAAAATGTAAAAGAGCCAGAGAACTCTGGACTGTCACATGGGACTGCCCAAAATATTGATCCGCACACAGATATGTTGGGTAATGCTGACATTACAAATTCTGTTAGTTGTGGATTAGAACTTCCCCAAACTCACACAGGTCATATTGAAAGCAAAACATTTCCGCACCCTGAAAGTGACAGATTTTTAAGCATGAGCGCAAGTCTTGGTACACAAAAGCGAGTTTGCACAGGGAAGAAGAAGTTTGTATGTTCCGAATGTGGGAAATATTTTAAAACAAAGGGTGAGCTTACTATACAGGAGAGAAGCCGTTTGCATGTTCTGAATGTGAGAAACGTTTTAAAACAAAAGGTGAATTTACTGTACATGAGAGGATTCATACAGGAGTGAAGCCATTTGTATGTTCTGAATGTGGGAAAGGTTTTAAAACAAAGGGTAAGCTTACTATACATGAGATAATTCATACAGGAGAGATGCCGTTTGCATGTCCTGAATGTGGGAAAGGTTTTAAAGTAAAGGGTAGGCTTACTATACATGAGCGAAATCATACAGGAGAGAAGCCGTTTGCATGTTCTGAATGTGGGAAAGGTTTTAAAACAAAGGGTGAGCTTACTCTACATGATAGAATTCATACAGGAGAGAGGCCATTTGTATGTTCTGAATGTGAAAAATGTTTTAAAACAAAGGGTGAGCTTAATCAACATGAGAGAATTCATACAGGAGAGAAGCCGTTTGCATGTTCTGAATGTGGAAAATGTTTTAAATCAAAGTTTCAGCTTTCTAGACATGAGAGAATTCATACTGGAGAGAAGCCGTTTGCATGTTCTGAATGTGGTAAATGTTTTAAAACAAAGTATGAGTTTACTGTACATGAGAGGATTCATACAGGAGAGAAGCCTTTTGCATGTCCTGAATGTGGGAAATGTTTTAGAGAAAAGAGTCATCTTACTGCACATGAGAGAATTCATACATCTATTCATTCACATTGATGTAAAGTAATTTTCATGGCATGAATGTGGGAAGTATTTTGGAACAAAGTAGCAGAGTTACACACCCGAATGTGCAAACAGAAGAGAATTTACTCCTATATCCACTATATGGACAAACGTATCTGGACACACGTCTTATTTACTTGTGACGGTTGTCACTTTAGAATTGGGGCACATGAACCTAAAGATGCATTTGGGAGTTGTGTACCTGATATGTTCTACTAGCTTGATAGCTTTGCGATGAAACGTCGGGCTATGCAGGAGATATTAGTTTCACAATGCGTTGGCTTAGTGGTGGTTGGTGATTGAAACACATAAGGTAAGGGATGATAATAATAATTAACAATAAAATAGATGGGTTTAAGCCCTTTAATCCCACCAGCAATCCCTTTTTTTTTGTCTATGTAGCCGGACTAATTACTTGTATAGCGTAGACTTTCAATTTGTCCTAGGCTTGTGCACCGATTTTTTTTTTTTTTTTTTTTTTTCGGTTCGATTTGTTCGGATGTTTAAACTTTTCAATTCGGCTCGTTTCAACCGATTTCTGTTTCGATTCGGTTCGCCTCGACTCGTTTTTCGTGTACTTTTTTTTTCGAAATATCGACCATTTTTCGTATTTTCTTGTCACTTTGCTTGTTTTTTGTATCGACTTTTCGTGATTTCGGAAATTTTCGTTTTTTCTGAACATCTGTTCTCCTCGTTTCAAAGCTGTCTAACTCTATTCGTTTTGATGTAAACTACTATGGTTTACTTTTTTATACTTCAAAAATTTATTATAAAAAAATATATAGTTTGTTATTCGGATCCGATAATTCATTCTGTCGATACGATAATTCTGGCGATTCTATCGTGTTTTTTTTTAATTAAATAAAGATCCTTTTTTTCTTATGAATATACATTTCACAACTTTATTTAATCACATTAAAAAAATGGTATGAGGGGGGGCATGGCCGGACGTCGAGCTGAGCAGACGTGTAGTGGAGCGGCTCCAGCAAATTTTCCCCTTAAAGGCTATTTTGTGACATTTTAAACCCGGACTACATGCTTGCCTGCTGACCGGGGCTAGACCGGAGCACGGAGAGGGCGAGGTGTACACTTTGCGGCACCGGAACATCGCGGAAGTGCCGCTGGATCCCTCTGGGCCTTCTGCGTGAGCGGCGCCTGAACGGAGGTACCAACGCCACGTGGGCCCTTCCTTCCGGAACATAGCAGAGGATCCCTCCGGACTTAGACGCTTAGTATAAGGCATCTCCGGCTATCTGGGGTAACTGCCATAAGGAGGGTCTTCACCTCCCCCCCCCTCACCTGCAATACGCGGCGATCTCCCTTACCACCCGGACCTGACAAACACCGGCTTGCGGTGCGGCGGCCTACATCTGTGGTCTCCGGAATACTTGGGGAAGTTGGAGGTAGCTCATGGGCACCCCCCTCCCCGAGGAGAGAAGGTTGAGACCGGTGTCACTGTGAAACTCGGGGGCAAAGTCGCTTCCGCCCAACAACACCTGGGACAAGGGGTCTCCGGTACAGTTTATTTGGCACCCACCCTGAAACCGGAAGGGGTCCCCACTTTACTAGAACTATCTGAATGTCCTTAACCCGTAACAAAACAAAGAAAACAGAGGAAAAGGGCTGATTGGTGGTTGGACCGGCTCCGTCAGTTTTTAATCGGTGGACTCTTACTCGCCCAGCACACGTCCACGAAGGATCGCATGGATATGTAGCTCATGCGGCCAGCGCTGAACTCTTCCTAATCCAACGGCTTCTAAAGGATAACCGAGGCATTTTTTTTTTTTTTTTTGTGGCCACAGGTGAGCCCAGATGGCACCTCCCAAGGCACAGTGAGTGCTGGATCCCCCGAAATCGGCTCGGAAGGAACATAATAAGGAGGCTCAGGATAGCGGATCACCGCAGCATGCATTGGCCCATGACCCGGACACGTCGCCCTCGGCGCTACCAGACCTCTCTGACTCGATGCCACCCTCAGAGAGCAGACTACATGCTATGCTGCAGGACTTGCACTCAACCATACAGGCGGATATCAGGGGAGCGCTGCAGGAACTGAGTCGCGACGTTCTGGACTTGGGCGAACGCACCGACGCGTTGGAAACCAAGGCGGATGATTTATGCTTAGCCCACAATGATCTGGTAGACCGTCATCTGGCTCTGCAAGCGGCCCATGAATCTCTGGCACTTAAAGTGGCTGATGTAGAAGATCGCTCCCGGCGTAATAATATTAGAATCAGGGGTATCGCAGAAGCAGTCACTCTGGCGGACTTACATCCATATCTCCTGGAGCTGTTCCAAGTTTTGTTGCCGGAGGCTATGCCACAAGACCTACTTCTGGATCGAGCGCATCGCCTTCCACGAGCGAAAAACCTGCCGACATCGGTGGCTCGTGATGTCATTATCCGGGTACACTTTTTCCACATCAAGGAAGCTCTGATGTCGGCGTCACGGAAGTCCATGCCTTTATCTGCCCCTTATGCGGATATCTCATTCTTCGCTGATTTATCGGCTTCGACCATGTCCAAAAGACGTGAGTTTTCATCCCTCACCAAGCTTCTCCGCAATCATAAGTTGGCGTACAGATGGGGGTTCCCAACGAAGCTCTTGATATGGAAGGATGGCATACTACACGTTGTTCCTGATGTTGCCACTGGATTACAATTCTTGAAGGACTGGAATATTCTGGCTGATTTCTCGCCTCCGCGTGAGCCTTCCTCATCACCGATTAAGGTCTCACCGGAATGGCACAGAGTCCGGCCTAAATGATGGGTGTCTCCTTCCCTGTATCGTTTTTCAAACTGTTCGGACTTCTGGATGGTTACCTATGTGGAAGGAGTGGTTCCTATTTATGATTGCCTCGGGACTCTATGCTTTTTGGTTCAGCGCTGAGTTCTTGCGTTGAGCTCTGTGTAGCGGACGTCCCCTCGTCCCCCGGTTGAGTCTCCCTAGCTGATATTTTCCGCTTCCTTATTGCCACTGGGAATGACTCTTTTTTTGCTGTATTTTTAGGATGCAGCGTTGCTTGGTTTGTTTGTTTTATGTTTTTGTTTTTTAGTCTTTTCTCTTTTTCTTTTCTTTTTATTTTTGTTTTTTATTTTATTTTCCTTTGTTTGTTGATATGCTCTTATGGTCCTGGCCTTTATACTCATGTCTCCTCGATAGTATTTTTCATTCTACCATGCATATTATATCGTTGTGGTTAATTAATCATGAGTAAACCTCAGTTCAGTATTTTTTCAATGAATGTTAGGGGGCTGAATGTTCCGTTCAAACGACATGCTCTATTTCGTGATTTACATAAACTTAAACCGGCGATAGTCTGTGTGCAGGAGACGCATTTTAGTGCTTTGCGCGCCCCACATTTGCGATCCGCTATGTACCCTGTTTCCTTTCATTCTACTGCCCAGACGAAGTCTAGGGGTGTCTCGGTTCTCTTTCACAAGGACTGGGTCTTTAAATGCTCGAACCAATATACAGACCCACTGGGCCGCCTTTTGATTTTGGTGGGCACTATGAATGAACTTCCCATTACGGTTGCGAATTTGTACTTGCCTAATGTCAACCCGGTATGCTTTCTTAAAAAAGCTTATGGTAAGATTAAGAAGTTGATGGAGGGGTCTCTTTTCATGTGTGGAGATTTTAATTGTGTGCCTGACACGGCTTTGGACACACGCCCGGGCCAGACCCGTGCACAGCCTCGTAAACAGCCCCCCTCTAGCCGCCAACTAAATGACTTTTTACGATCCTCGGACTTATATGATGCATGGAGAATTAGCAACCCCTTGACCAGGGACTTCACTTTTTTCTCACCAGTTCACTCATCTTACAGTCGCATTGACTTATGTCTGATACATGGTTCTACAGTCCCTCGCCTCCTAGTAGCTCGTATCGGCTCTATAACGTGGTCTGATCATACTCCTATAACGATGGACTTCGAGGCTGACTATCCTGCTAGGGGGATGGGGAACTGGCGTCTAAATGACTCGCTTATAGTAAGTGGAGCTGATGTGTCTGATACGTCGGCGGTGTTACGGGAATACTTTGCATTGAATGTGACGGAAGACGTAACCATATCATCAGCTTGGTTGGCACATAAAGCAGTGGTGAGGGGCCATTTGATTCAGAGAGGGGCTACACGGAAAAAGGCATTCAATGCCCAGATGACTTCAGTACAGCGGCAAATACCGGACTTGGAATCCCAACATAAAATTAACCCTTCACCTGACCTCTTATCTTGACTGACGACCCTTCGACGGGATTTAATACAATTGACGTTGCAGTCCTCTGAACGGGCCATACGACGCTTAAATCTCACTCACTATACCCAAGGCAACAAAGCTGGCCGGTTATTGGCATCTAAATTGAAATCTAAAAGGCTACAAACCAAAATTCCTTACCTATTAGACAATGGAGGGGATAGGATTTACAACCCGCTAAAAATTTCGGAGGAATTTGCCACCTTCTATGCGTCCCTATATAACCTAAAATCAGATCCTACGACCCATGACCCAGACCCGGATGAGATAACTCGATTCCTCCAGGATGCAGAACTCCCCTCCCTATCCCACTCAGGCAGCAGAACTGCTGGTTCCGTTCACAGAGGAAGAGGTGCGTAAGGCCGTTAAGGCTCTCCCAAAGAATAAAGCCCCTGGGCCAGACGGTTTCTCTAATTTATATTATCAAACTTTCGCAGATATTTTAATACCGACCCTTACGAGGCTTTTTAATCATGTCAAATCCACCGGTGTAATACCCCCAGAAATGCTTCAAGCTACTATTGTAACGTTGCCTAAGCCTGGCAAACCCCCGACAAGCTGTGCGAACTTCCGCCCTATATCCTTATTGAATGTGGATGCTAAGCTATACGCTAAGTTATTGGCGTCTAGAATGGCTCATCTGCTTCCCCTTTTGCTTTCAGCGGACCAGACCGGGTTTGTAACTGGTAGACAGACATGTGACAACACCCGACGATTCTATAATATAATCGACATTGCCTATAGAACCAATACCACGGGGCTCCTCTTGGCACTGGATGCCGAGAAGGCATTTGACCGTCTGCATTGGGGCTATATGCGTAAGGCACTAGAATTCTTTGGTTTCCCTGCCCTATTCATTGAAAGTATTATGAGCCTGTATTCTTCTCCATCGGCAAAGGTACTGGCATCTGGGTTTCTCTCCTCCTCATTCTCTATTACCAATGGTACCAGGCAGGGTTGCCCACTATCCCCACTCATCTTTGTTTTGGCATTGGAGCCTTTGGCCTCGCGGATCAGGCGTGACGCTTCCATCTCTGGCATCTCTACCCCAGATGGAGTCCATAAATTAGCTATGTTCGCGGATGACATTCTGATTTTTCTTACCTCCCCTGAAACCTCTTTACCAACTCTAATGCGCCAGCTTACTTCCTATGGCCTAGTCTCCTACTATAAAAACAATGTGAGCAAGACGCAGGCACTACCGCTACATGTTGATGCTCTCTCGCTCTCCACCTTAAGTGCCTTGTACCCATTTGACTGGAGGACGACCTCTCTGAAATATTTAGGTATTTCTCTTACCAAATCCAGGGGCTCTATCCTTAAACTTAATTATCACCCCCTAATGACTTCTATCTCCTCCCAACTGACCTCCTGGCTTGATTTGGAGGTCTCTTGGATGGGACGCATGGCAGCTTTGAAAATGTGTATTTTACCCCAGATTCTTTATTTTTTCAGGAACATCCCAGTTTTTATCCCGGCACATATGTTGCTACGCATGCAAAAAATGCTGCAGGCACACATATGGAAAGGGAGGCCTCCACGCATTCCAGCTTCCACAATCAACGCGACTAGACGTAGGGGGGGGCTAGGCTTTATAAACATTACAGCATACTACAGGGCGGCTTTGTTGGCTCAACTCCTGTCCTCCATGTCCCAGCGAGACACCCCTTTATGGTTACGGATGGAGAATGCTTACACTGCTCCTTTTCGAATTCACGACCTAATGTGGTTTGAGACGCTCCCACACCAAACATTGGAGGGTATCTTGCCTTCCACTTCCCTTATGTCATGGCGGCTATGGGGTAGACGACTTTTAAGACCCTTCTCGTTGCTCAGTCTAGCTCCATTGCGCTTCCTCTGTCGCACTATCCAAGACCTGAACCTTGACCGATGGTTCCAATTAGGTCTTACACATATTCATCAGCTTTTTACAGCCTCTTCCATTAAAACCTTCCCGGACCTAACACGAGAGTTTGCCCTTCCCGCTAGCGACTGTTTCAAGTACCTAAGGGTAAAACATGCACTGACTCAACGGGGTATTTCCTCCTTTGCAGCGACGGATATTACGCCCTTTCACAGACTGTGTTTAGGTAAAAAAGTTCTGAAAAAACCTTTGTCTCTATGTTATGATAGTTTGCTGTCGGCAAATCCTAATAAGAAACTGCCCTATATGATCAGATGGGACACAGATTTGTCGTTCGAGTCTTCTAAGGAGGACTGGTTTTACGCCACTGAAACGGTATATAAATACACTAGGAGCACTAACTTGCGGGAAGCACATCTTAAACTCTTATATAGATGGTATATGACCCCGAATCGTGTGGCTCACATATCCGGGCACTCCAGTGCGTGCTGGCGGTGCGGCACCAGTGTCGGATCTATCCTTCACATCTTTTGGCAATGTCCGCTTCTTGCTACCTTCTGGGGGAAAGTTTGTAGACTGATCTCTCACTGTACCGGAATATCTATGCCCCTGTGCCCTAGACAATACTTACTACATATGCTTCCGATTACTATCCAACAGTGACATAGAGGTATCATATCGATAATACTTAGCGTAGCTAAAACTACTATAGCGCGTCACTGGCTTTCTCAGGCTAGCCCCTCAATGAGAGAAGTCATGTTATCATTAGAGAATGTTTATTTGTATGAGGAAATATACCACAGGGCTGTTAACTCTTTAAGCGTGTTTCAAGGTATATGGGAAGGCTGGGAACTCTTTGTAACATCTGGAAACCTGATATAAATTCTATGAATGATATAAATGATATAGATGATATACTTGATGAAGATACAACATAAACATTGCCGTTCATGGATCTAACTGAGCATATGTATAATAATTTTATCTCTTTAATCTTTTTTTTTTTTCTTTTTTCTTTTAATTTTTCTTTCTTCACTTTGTATTTTTATAATTTGTGTGTTTTTGTTATGTCTTAAAATGTGATAATTTTACTGCGTTTAGTTTAACATGGAAAAGTTTGGTTCAACCGATTGCTTATATTGCAGATCTCACATTGTTGCCAGAATTGTTCTTTACAGGATCCTGTGCGATCCCCCTCTTTTTTTTCGTTAACTCAATATTTGTGATTTCTGGCATGTGTTCCTTTGTGTGAACCTTAATAAAACTTTATATGGAAAAAAAAAAGAATAAATATAAGGGATCTATAGAGAAAAATATTTAAATGAAGGGGTAGATTTTCAGTGACGTCGAATTTACTATAACTGGATATGTACTGTTCGTGGCAGTCATTCAGATCATTCCAGGGCAAGACACACAATGCATTCAGGATATTACATCTCACTTAATTAGGACCACACCTAAATTTTCCCTCATGGGAATGCACAATTCTAACTCTTATGCATTGATTATCTAACATTGATAATTTTCACATATTCCAAAACAATACATTATATCCAAAGAATATGGCTGCTGTAACTACAGAAATATTGAATCCAGATCTTGGACAGGTACTGTATGAGAAAACAAAATTAAGGGATTAATGTAAGAAATATATATATGAGACTTTGCAATGAAATAGATTGAGATTTATCTCAAGTACTGTTAAATCCAGAGTCTTCAAAATATTTCTAAATCTGCAGATAGAGATATGAAGAAGAATCGGATATAAGGATTTTACCCTAAAGTATTTGTTGCAATTGTATATACACATATATATATATATATATATTAGTGAATTTGGAAGTTACTGTGATTTAAATTAATAAGCAAGGAATTATATAACTACAAAATAAAAAGCAGAAGATTAGAATCTTAATTCTCGTTATTAGGGGAGGATTCACTAAATAAGTTTTTATTACTTATCATTCTAGAAATAGAATAAGTGATAGCTCATCTTTTGTTGATCCACGTAGCATAGAGAGATACATATATCTCTACAAGATCTAGGTTGTTAAACATTGGTTTGCTGGGAAATACACGTTAATTGTTTTCGTTAAGCAGAAATGATTATTAACCATCTGTGTATAGTTACTAACTGATAAAGTAAATGATGTTAATCATATATGCGGTTATTAACAGGAGATAGATATATTGGGAAGCTAGTAATCTGTGTGCTGATGGATGGATGTTGTTGTTTATAAATCTTTGTTTATGATGATAGGAGATTTGAAAAAAAAAATTTGTATACGTAATAAATATATATATGTTTTTATCCGGTTGTTGATTATTATATTTTTTAAAGCAAAACACATACAATTCAAAGAATTTAGGAGAATTTCTAGGAAATATAGACGATTGATATTTATATCTCGTATAAGTTTCTTATTTGAATATATCTTCGACAATTGTAAACTCACGGGAGCGGCTCCTCTTTCCCCTCTTAGATTGTAAACTCACGGGAGCAGCTCCTCTTTGATTGTAAATTTACGGGAGCGGCTCCTTTCCCCTCTTAGGCTTGGGTCAGACGAGCGCACTTTTAACGTACGTTCTGGCGCACTTAATTACGGCCGCAGTAGCAGCAAATGACAGGCAATGACGGCCAATATACGAAGTACGGCCGCACAAAAGTCCAGCCGTGCAACGCAAGTGGAATTTGAACGCATTATTTCGGGAACGCAGAAACGCTAGTACTGACGTACAGAGTGCGCTGCGTCCGCTAGCGGCGTGTGTGTGTGATTAGGAGACGTCAGACGCTGCTCATGGCCGGCCAACATAACGTCCAGACACCCAAAGTTTCCGTACAAAATCACACACAAAAATTGCGCATCGTATGACCGTTTTGGCGCATTCCGTGAAAAAATACGTCAATGCGTTCGGAAGCACTTTTTGACGTTCGCGTGTAAAAATGCTTTCGTTTGACCCTAGCCTTAGATTGTAAACTCACGGGAGCGGTTCCTCTTTCCCCTCTTAGATTGTAAACTCACGGGAGCGGTTCCTCTTTCCCCTCTTAGATTGTAAACTCACGGGAGTGGGCTCGTCTTTCCCCTCTTCAGTGATTAAATTTTGCCGAAAATACAGTGACTTTGCTATTTAGTGAATATTCACTGTGTTTTGCTGAAAATGGAGTCAAGGAATCAGTTATCGGCCGTTGGTGAACACCGCCGAATTGCGCCAATAACTGCTGAAATTGGCTTAAGAAAATTTCTCTGAACTGAAAAAAAATATTTCCTATTCTCCTAATAATGCTTAAAATCAATAAAAATGTGTCTAAATAATAATAAAAGAAATTGTGAAAAGTTTCTCTCCCCCTATTAGTCTCTTCTGCCACACTTATACAATATGAATGAATGCCTGTCCCCGGTGGCCAGCAGCTGCATGACATGCAGGGCACAGGGCTCTCTGGAATTGCAAAGAAAGGCTGAGGTGAAAGAAAAAAAAAAGCTTAAATACAAATTGGTTAAAATTAAAAAACGTATTATAGCTGCCAAGTGCACTGGAGCGCAGGTGAAAGTCCTGTTAAAAGGCACAAGTATTAGTAGCTCTGGATATTCGGCTGCTGGAAACACAATATTATATGCATTCAGCTCCTGAATTTATAATTTTATATATATTGATCAGGAGCTGAATGCATGTAATATTGTGTTTCCAGCAGCCGAATAGCCAGAGCTACTAATACTTGTGCCTTTTAACAGGACTTTCACCTGAGCTCCAGTGCACTTGGCAGCTATAATACGTTTTTTAATTTTAACCAATTTGTATTTGTTTTGCCAGTATAAATAAAAGTTACGTTTTTATAAAATTTCCTTCACCTCAGCCTTCCTCTGCAATTCCATACACCCCCCCCCCAGTAAATAAGGCTAATAGTGCTATTTTGTTACCTGTCTCCATGCAGCAGCATCTACCCAAGGTGCATTGGGGTACATTTATCTGCGCTCCTCCTTTGAGGACCCAGCACTCAGGACAGCTGCCCGGGGGAATGTCCGAATCTCACCCTGGTTAAGACAGCATCTTAACCAGGGTCTGTCTGACAGAGGGGCAGCACAACAGCTCTATCTTCTCCTCCCTCCCTCCCTCAGGGCACATGGAGTGAACAGGAAGCTGTGCAGGAGGATGGGGAGGAGCAACTGCAGCAGCATGAGAGGCTCCCGAGTCCTGAACTCACACAGGGGCAGGAAGACGCCAATTTGCCCCCCCAGGCGCCCCCCCTCGCTATGCCTCTGGGCTCAGGTGGTGCTGGAGAAGGGCAATGGTGGTCACTGAGCGGTGTGCAGGTGGGAAAGAGAGAGGCGCTTTGAGCGCGCCTCTCCAACGGATCTACCTTTTTTTTTTTCTTCTAATTCCACTCGTACATGTCGACTTTTTTTTCTGTCCCCAATTGCGCATGCGCATTGCATCCGCCGCCTGCGACAACGGACGCAAACGTTTTTATATATAGAAATTGCTGACTACGAGTTCAGTGTCTCCTGAGCAGGCAGAAAAAACATTTGTGAGTGGCCAAAAACAATCACGTGGTCATGGGGAACATGAATGAGTCACAAAGCACTTGTTCTATTGGTTGCCGGATACCATGTGATCCCAGATATGATGGAACTGCCTATAATCACGACACCATAGAACTATGGTGATCACAAATAACACACGATCGGTTGGAATTGGCTCTGTTATCCATGGTAAGGGACTGATGGCAGGCAGGCGCTGATGTGTCCATGTATCGGTTAGCACTAATCGGGCAGTACCCGATATGCATTTAAAGATCACCTTGAATGCTTACTAGGTGACATGGTAACCATCAACACCAAATAATCGGATTGGCGGATTGCTAATAACAGGAGGCGTGTCAGGTTCCGGTGACACCAGTGATGTGGATATGAACCCAGGATGCAGTAAATAAAAGGCAACAACAAAAGGGTTGGTGAAAATAGCAGAAACGTATATTGAATAACTGGATACAAACAAAAAGGCAGGAATCTGTATAAATAATAGTCCTTGAAAAGCAATGAAGATGATGGGGAAAACACAGTCACTTGAAAAAGGGAATCCGGATGATGAAAGTCTCTGGAGGTGAAATGAGGATGAACGGTGGATTGTGGATGGAGGTCTTGAGACGGGTAACAAGGAAGGGGGTCTTGACACAGTACCGACAAGGATGAAGTAAAGCGAAGTCCAGGGAAATAGCCAGGGGTCTGGTATACAGGAATCAAACCGTAGAGTATCAGCAAGGCTGGTCACTAGGCTCATAAACTTCCTTCCTTTGCAAGGAGTCAAACATTAATGACAGAGCGCTGGCTGGATGAGGGAGTGGTTCTTTTAAGGAACCCAGCCAGCGTTCATTACATACACCTGATGTAGTAAACCAAAGCTGGAATAAAGCATACATGGACATGCCACCAGGGCTGGACTCAGGACTTGTCCTTCCTGTTACGGCGTCGCCGTGGGACCTGACAAGGAGACTGGCATAAAGGTAAGGAGATCGGCAGTACTATTCGGCACTCCTGATGAGCTAAATAACGAAACGTGTGGCGCGAGCCATACAGCCAGGGAACTAAATTCACAAAGTTATTCACCAGACTAGCTAGTTTATGCAAGTGGTGAGGAGCTAATATAGCGGTTTCTGGATGTGCTCTACAGCTATAATGTGTTGATATGGAACTGCTACTACTAGGGCTGCACCGATACCGATACTAGTATCGGTATCGGGGCCGATATTGCCGTTTGCACGAGTACTTGTTACTCGTGCAAACGGCCCGATACATCCCGCCGATACCGGAAGCCGGCGCTGGGCCGGCTTGCCGGTATCCGCGGGGCTGGGGAAGCTGGCCGCGTGCATGTAAAGCACGCGGCCAGCGTTCCCCTCCGGCGCGCCAAATACTCACCCTTCCTGAAGTTCCGGTCGCTGGGCAGTGATGCGTTCCTGCGGCCACTGGGCGCTCCTGTGACGCGGCCTCTCAGCTGGAGGCCGCGTCACAGATGCGCCCGGCGGCCACGTGACCGCATCACTGCCCAGCGACCGGAACTTCAGGAAGGGTGAGTATTTGGCGCGCCGGAGGGGAACGCTGGCCGCGTGCTTTACATGCACACGGCCAGCGTTCGAGCTGGGGGTAAATCCATGGGAGCTGGGGGCAAATCCATGTGAGCTGGGGCAAACCCATGAGACCTGGGGGCCAATCCATGAGACCTGGGGGCCAATCCATGAGACCTGGGGGCCAATCCATGAGACCTGGGGGCAATCCATGAGACCTGGGGGCCAATCCATGAGACCTGGGGGCCAATCCATGAGACCTGGGGGCCAATCCATGAGACCTGGGGGCCAATCCATGTGAGCTGGGGGCAACCCCATGTGAGCTGGGGCAAACCCATGTGAGCTGGGGGCAAATCCATGAGACTTGGGGGCAAATCCATGAGACCTGGGGGCCAATCCATGAGACCTGGGGGCAAATCCATGAGACCTGGGGGACATATCCATCAGAGCTGGGGCAAATCCATGTGAGCTGGGGGCAAATCCATGTGAGCTGGGGGCAAATCCATGAGACCTGGGGGCAAATCCATGTGAGCTGGGGCCAAATCCATGTGAGCTGGGGCAAACCCATGAGACCTGGGGGCAAATCCATGAGACCTGGGGGCAAATCCATGAGACCTGGGGGCAAATCCATGTGAGCTGCGGTCAATCTCATATAAATTTTTATGAGGTCTGTACCTATTGGAAAGCGTCACATGACATTAAATAAAAGTATCGGTACTCGGTATCGGTGAGTACTTTTAAAAAGTATCGGTACTCGTACTCGGTCTTAAAAAAGTGGTATCGATGCATCCCTAGCTACTACCCTACTATGGTGATGTGTGTGTGTATATATATGAACAAATTAACCCCTGGTTGTATCTAAAGAAAAGGAATCACTTTTCCTTTTAATTGCATGAGTAAGCGACTCGTGAATGTGGCGTCAAACTGGCCAGCCTGACTGTGACTGTTGTTAAATACAGTTACGCTACAAAGGCTCTTTCTACCGCTTACTGAATATAGCTGATAGTGTGAGTGTGTGCAAAGCACACCTGATGTAGGGCACTTACTAAGAAGACTTTCCTTACCTCTCACTGAATACAGCTAGCAGTGAAAGTGCGTGTGTGACGTGCGTCACTTTAGACTTGGAGTGCGTGGGCATGGAGATGGGTTTGGGGTGCAGGCCTGACTTTCGTTATTATTTTCATTGCCCTCTTGTGTGCATAATGTTTGTGTGATCTGTGATTATGCAAAAAAGGATTGTCTAGTCTTTGTTTGCCTTTTATCGGTTTCTGTAACGGGCGCTGTAGCGCTCACACAAGAGTAGCGGAGTAGTGATCTTAATGGACAGAAATATCTGCTTGACGGTTACAAAACACTCGATAAACACAGACTTATACTCCAAAGCCAAGGAGTATAAATTGTTGTGGAAATTTTATTATGTGGACATTTGTGTGTTTTTAGAAGTTGTCATCTGTCTCCCTGTGTTGGATTTGAATGTGTGGTTTCAAATCCAAGCCAGCAGCGTACATTATACTGTAGGGATAAGGTGTGTACATGGGGCCGGTCCATCATTCTAGTCCACACCTCTGTCCTTTTGATATGTAAATGTATTTACTGGACAAACTTGTTTTTCTGTTGTATAGTCAGTGGCCACTGGGCGTTGTCCTATTGTGTAATAAATGAGGCTGACCATGAGCCAGGAGCTCTCTTACACTTGAGACTGGGGACTGAGGACACTTTGGACTTGGCTGTGGCTGAGGTGGTCAGATGAACTCCAGGTAGAAACAACGTGATGGTGTCCGTGTCTCTTTTCTGCGCGCGTGCAGGTACGTATATCAGGGATGGCAGAGCTGCTTGTAAGTGCAGCGGATCAAACTACATTAGGGAATTGATAGTAGATTAATTTCCAAAACAAAATGTACAACTGATTTGCAACTAAGCTCAGATGGTTTCAAGACCAAAAGACAACTTAGTGCACATACAGGGACTTTCAATAATACAGATGACTTCGATACCGGAGTATATTTCTCAAGCTGGTTTCCCAGCAGATTTCTTTGACAGTCGATCAATTGAGTAGACTGCAGGGCAGTCACAGAATTAACAGATAATATGTTCTTGGATAAACCCGACTGGGTTTGCGATACCTTGATATAACCAGAGTCTGAGGAGACACGTGATAGTATCGAGCTAATAATAATCGGGTTACACTTGGCGAATGTATTACAATAATACGTAGTAGAAAACAAGCTGTACCTATCTTTACCTAATCTTACGTAAAGACAGCTTAACACAGATTCGGAAACCTTAGGTCTCGAACACATCCCCGATAAGGCTGCAGATATTACCCCAGAACAAGAGGGGTATATACCAAGGTGGCAGACCCAAACCCCAGCGGCATACATAGGGTTAAAGAAACAACGCACAGAAATTTGAACCAATATGGGATAAGCAGAAGAATAGTCAAAGACAAGCTGGGTCAAAAACGGGAGCAGGATTTGTAGACAAAATGGGTCGGCAACTAGAAACACACTGATAGCAATAGCAGGCGATGTGGGAACTAACCTCCACGTCAGGGCGATGAGGTAACTCCTCGCGCCCTGCTTTAAACCCGGCGGCTCCTCGTGACCACGCCAGGTCCCGCCCCCTCAGACGCCGATCGACCATCACAATGTGCTGGCACTTGACCAGCCAGTGGCACAGATCCATGCCCAGACCCCCCAGGGAGCGAAGCAGGGGCCGAGGATGTAACAGTTTCTATCTGAATACTTTGTAATCTGCTGTCTGTAGGTAATGTAATTAGTTTTCTGTTTGTCCAGCCTTGTTAGAAATGTTAAATAATGTTTAATCTAACTGACCAAATGGAATTAGATTTATCATTCCAAGAAGTCAATATCTGTGCAATTATGTTTCTGAAAAATTAGGCCCTACTGGAAGAGGTTGTAAGTTTGTATATGCAAATGACCCCTGTGTAACCATATAAATCTACGTGTGTGTCCCTGAATAAAAGTGAGTTCCATTTCTAACCCAAAGACCACAGATCTACAGTGTCGTCTTATTTCTGGGGTTGATAGCAGGCTCTATGGGTCCCATTCCTTAAGATTCATCTAAGGATTGGAGGAAGGCACGGGAGTCTGGCTGGGTTAGAACACGGGGGGTCCCGCAAAGAAGCGGCATTGGCAGATGTGACCCTGTCGGGGTACAGAGGTCTGTCACAGCGTGCAACTCTAGATCACATAAGTACAGTGATGATCAAACTTTGCAATCAACTCGGGCTCACTAATAAGTGAATGCACTTACGGTTTTTTGCATGAATTAACCCTTGCCAGATACTCCCTATTGAAATATGATATATATATATATATATATATATATCATAAATGAATTATTCTTTTTTTGGTCATCAATTAAAGTTTGCCAATCAATCCATATAGTGGATATAGGAGTAAATTCTCTTCTGTTTGCACATTCAGGTGTGTAACTCTGCTACTTTGTGCCAAAACCCTTCCCACATTCATGCCATGAAAATGACTTTACATCAATGTGAATGAATAGATGAATGAATTCTCTCATGTTTAGTAAGATCACGCTTTGATCTAAAACATTTCTCACATTCAGAACATGCAAATGGCTTCTCTCCTGTATGAATTCTCTCATGTTCAGTAAGCTTACCCTTTGATATAAAACATTTCTCACATTCAGAACATGCAAACGGCTTCTCTCCAGTATGAATTCTCTCATGTACAGTAAGGTCACCCTTTGATATAAAACATTTCTCATATTCAGAACATGCAAACGGCTTCTCTCCTGTATGAATTCTCTCATGTACAGTAAGATTACCTTTTTTACTAAAACATTTCGCACATCCAGAACATGCAAACGGCTTCTCTCCTGTATGAATTCTCTCATGTTCAGCAAGATTAAGCTTTAGTCTAAAACATTTCCCACATTCAGGACATGCAAACGGCTTCTCTCCTGTATGAATTCTCTCATGTTTAGTAAGATTACCCTTTAGACTAAAACATCTAACACATTCAGAACAAGCAAAGAGCTTCTCTCCTGTATGAATGCTCTCATGTTCGGTAAGCTTATTCTTTGATATAAAACATTTCCCGCATTCTGAACAAGAAAACTGCTGCTCTCCTGTATGAATTCGCTCATGTACAGTAAGATTACCCTTTGATCTGAAACACTTCCCACATTCAGAACATGCAAACATATTCTCTTCTATGTGAACACTCCGGTGTATACCAAGACCTGCATTTGTGCCTAAACATTTCTCACTTTCAGTGCATTGGAATGTTTTTCTTCCAATATGAGCTGTGTGAGTTCGGGGAAGTTCTGATCCACAAGAGACAGAATTTGTAAAAACAGAACGAACCATGTCTGAATATGGATCATTTTTTTCCACAGACCCATGTGACGGCTCAGAATTCTCTGGTTCTTTTTGATTTTCTTGGAAATCCAGAGTTTCATCTTTGATTATTTCCTCTTGCTTTACTGACAGAGGCTTCATGAGGTTTTCTTCAACGTATGATACCGATTCTTCATAAATTATTCCTGCAGACATTTCCAGACTCTTGCTGTACGCCTGCAAAAGAATACAGTTTCTAGTAGTGGTATAGACTTTGTATAATAGCTTGAAGGTTGGGCAGGTTTGGTCATTTTGCTGATGGTATCTCACCCCTCAATTCCAGTAGTGTCAGGCAGTCACAGAAAGAAGGGGGAGGGGCATAAGTAATGAAGGAGAAGGGCAGTAATGGAGGTGACAAAGACATCACCTTCCCTGTAGGTGCTAATGCAAATGTCAATGACCCCAACATGTACCAGAGAAAAACCCTCTCCTTTTAAGTCTATTTTGGCTCCGTGTTTCAGAGGGGTGAGAGGTTCAGGATCTTCAACATTAGCGTACGCAGCCTGTAGCGCCGGGGTGTGACACATGGAACATTTATTAATTGGAACCTTATGTCTAAATTTAAGATTTTGTACAAAATGCACTTTTTTCATTAGAAATAACAAGCCTGTAATACAGAGATACCGTCAGATTTTATGCTATTCATCATGAACCAGATAAAGGGAAATAGAAAATGTCAATAAGGGAGATGAAAGAGGACCTCTTCACCCACCATTAGGGTGTGTCTGGGCACACTAAGCACACCCCCTGTGCACGGCTATGGTTTCCAATTTGTCACGATTGATTGAGTCTCACTAGTGCTTTATATCCACTCCAGACATTTAACCTCTTGTCTGGCAAAGATTCACCTCTTTCCTGAAACATTTAACCCTTTACTTACTAATAGGGCACAAATAACCCATTCCCTGCCAAAAAGCTCCATATCAGTGATTGTGGCCCTGCAGGGGGTGATTGTCACACAGGGGCTTCTTATAGACTAAGCGCGGCCTTATTCCCATGGCTGGGAGACATTTCATTGCTGAATTCACACACATCATTATACAGCGGATACAGCTTATAATCAGCAATATATGCATTTACTTACAAGAAGCCGCTCACTCCCAGGACCCTCAGCCTGGATCTCCTCTCTGGATTCACCAGCTGGATCTGCCGCCTCACAGGGCTCAGGACACAAAGGACCAAGGGGATGGAGCTACAGGGGTTAAAGGAGAGGCAGGAGTTACATCTAATCCCATATCAATAGATGCAAAACCAAAACACATTTTAACCACTTATATGGCAGCCACATGGCAGGTGGGTCTAAACGCCGCGGTGACAGGATAGCAGGTCCCTCTGATGTCTATGGGCTGCAGCAGTTGGAGAGCTAGGGCATACTAGTACGCCCAGCCGGGGTTTAAACCCACCCATCTGCCACAACCTGTCCAGAGGTAAGGGGTTAATGATACAAAAGGGAATATAAAAAAGACACTAACAGGAGACAAGAACGAGCAAGAAGAAGCACAGGGACAGACATGAGGCACAGGGTGAGAGAGGGACAGATTGTATCAGACTCCTGTTCCCTGTCTGTGTACCTGCGTTATTAGAGCTGCCTAGAATTGCTCAGACGCCGGATCAATGTTACCCAGGTATCCAGATACAGCCAAGGCTTGGTATAGATACAGCACAGAGACAGATAAACACAATGAACACAAACAGCTTATACATTGTCTATAAACCAGCCCCACAGACAGCCAACCCTGAACAATAACAACACAATGTATAATGACAACTCTGGGAGTGCTTAGAAAACATAGGAGCCCCCCCCCCCCATACCTGTCTATCCCTGGTACATAAAGATAGCAGATATCTGGTACAAACACATAACACATACAAAGGGATGGGCTGGGACAGATTTCCCCCCCCCCCCACAGGAGAGGACAATGACCAGCCACTCCCTGAGGAACTGCTTCCTCACATGATTCAAACACACAAAGGAGACGCCTTTTCACATTCTATGGACAAACACTAGTGTATGTGCTGCACATAACTCACACGTAACTCGGGGTCTGTGCTGCACATAACTCACACGTAACTCGGGGTCTGTGCTGCCCATAACTCACGCGTAACTCGGGGTCTGTGCTGCACATAACGAGCGCGTAACTCGGGGTCTGCGCTGCACATAACGAGCGCGTAACTCGGGGTCTGCGCTGCACATAACGAGCGCGTAACTCGGGGTCTGCGCTGCACATAACGAGCGCGTAACTCTTGGTCTGCGCTGCACATAACGAGCGCGTAACTCGGGGTCTGCGCTGCACATAACGAGCGCGTAACTCGGGGTCTGTGCTGCACATAACTCACACGTAACTCGGGGTCTGTGCTGCACATAACTCACACGTAACTCGGGGTCTGTGCTGCACATAACTCACACGTAACTCGGGGTCTGTGCTGCACATAATTCACACGTAACTCGGGGTCTTCCTTTCCTTCGCATTCTCAGCACTCCTGACGAGCCTGTGTAAGGCGAAACGCGCGTCGGGTGCAAATCACAGCATTTACCAGGGAATTCAAAATAAAAAAAACAGATTTAATGCAGAAAAAAAAAAAAAAAAAGAAAACACTTTGTCAAATGCAGCAGGAGGAACAAATCCTGTCCCTGGTGCTGAAATGGGTTTCAGCACCAATTCTAGCACCGCTGAATGCAGCCGGCCCGAATAAAAAATAAAATGCCGCATTCAGCAGGAAAACCCCACCGCTCGTCTTCTTAAAAATTTGGGAATCAAAAATTCTACCCAAAGCAATATAAAGCAATACTCACAAATTCCCAAAAATAAAAATAACATAAAAAGGCTTTTGCTGCGGATGAAAATAATAGACGACTGAATAATAAAAAATTGTTTATATTGAATCCTATGGGATTCGCCTGATGAACTGAATCCCTTCTCGAGGGGAGAATTTCCTGCCCTGGAACAGCGGCTTAACTATACAATTCAACTTTAAACATGGAACTTTTACTAGAATGTCCGGCTTTACCCGACGAATCCCATTCAAATAGGGGAGGATCGCTAGACTGATGTAGACACACACAAACCCGTCTGAAGTCGTTCGATGGAAGTCTGAAGCGGTGCATGAGCGCTGAATCTCCTGCATGTGGTGGGATTGGTCGGACGATGACGGACAACGACAGATAGACAGGTCTGTATACATGTATCTGCGTGGGTATATCAGGTCTGAGGTCTGTATAAAATATGTTCATGCTGATGGGCAGTGCATGAAAAATGCCACCCCACAGCATGTATAATCCATATGCTACAAGATATCAGAAAGGAATCCGTATCCTCTGCACTGTGACCCTGTGGGGATCTCAGGCTGTCAGTATACTCTGCACTGTGACCCTGTGGGGATCTCAGGCTGTTAAGTCAGAAGGGGACACTCCTGGGTGTAATAGAAGGTGAATACAAAGCTCCATATCAGTGATTGTGGCCCTGCAGGGGGTGATTGTCACACAGGGGCTTCTTATAGACTAAGCGCCGCCTTATTCCCATGGCTGGGAGACATTTCATTGCTGAATTCACACACATCATTATACAGCGGATACAGCTTATAATCAGCAATATATGCATTTACTTACAAGAAGCCGCTCACTCCCAGGACCCTCAGGCTGGATCTCCTCTCTGGATTCACCAGGTGGATCTGCCGCCTCACAGGGCTCAGGACATAAAGGGTTAATGAATGGCCTGATCACAGTGCTGTGTCTCCCTCCCTGTCCCTCAGTGCTGGATCCAGACAGCTCACAGCTCAGTGTCCCCCATTCCCCTCCCCCAGCATCACGTGTGCCCTGCAGCCAGTCACATGGGCTGTGATGTCATCAGAGCGCGCCCCTCCCCCCGTGTTGCTGCAGGAGATGGTGTGTGTGAGAAGCTGAGGGTCAAACCTGGAAAAAGGTGAAAGGATCCAACACCATCTCACAACCACCACTGAATATTACACACATACAGCACACACCGTTATATACAGAGCACGCGCACACATACAGCACACACCGTTATATACAGAGCACGCGTACACATACAGCACACACCGTTATATACAGAGCACGTGCACACACCGTTATATACAGAGCACGTGCACACACTGTTATATACAGAGCACGCGCACACATACAGCACACACCGTTATATACAGAGCACGCGCACACATACAGCACACACCGTTATATACAGAGCACGCGCACACATACAGCACACACCGTTATATACACAGCACGCGCACACATACAGCACACACTGTTATATACAGAGCACGCACACATGCAGCACACACCGTTATATACAGAGCACGCGCACACATACAGCACACACTGTTATATACAGAGCACGCGCACACATACAGCACACACAGACTATAGGGCTTATTCACAAAGCAGTGAAATGTTGGTGCAGTTTGACGATTTCATTTCGCCGACTCTGCAGGGAATTCTCTTCACCTCAGGGTCACCGAACTACGTCAACCGGCGCCATGCTGCTCTTTATAAAAGGTGTTTAAACCATAAAAATGCATAAAATGCGTCTAAATAATAAAAAACTCCTTTAAAAAATAATGAAAATGTCTTTTTACAAAAAAATATAAAACTCTTAAACAAAAATAAAACCAAAATATCCTCTAAAAAATACAAAATGTTCTTTAACCCTTTCGCTGCTGAGGCTTTTCCCGCCCCTGTGCTGAGGTCATTTTTTACCTGTTTTGCGCATCATGTTTAAACGTGTTTTGAAGGCTTATTTTAGTATATGACACCGACATATTATATATCGTTCTTTCCGTCAGACTCGGTAGATTCATAATATGTCATTATTATATGTATACGTAATGTCATGTCTGTATATTATAACAAAAAATGCAATAAAATATGTATTTTCAATAATTTACAACGTGTAAAGTGTTTTTTTCCACATTTTAACATGCGAGCAATTGCGGTTATATTTTGTATGGGGTGCGCTTGTTAAAAAAATTAGAGATGGGGTCTCGTTACATTTTTTTTTGGGGAAAATGACACTATTTTTAACAAACGCACCGCATACAAAAATCGTTAGTGCAGCATCATTGTTCACATTATAATTGAAATGGGAACAATATTGCTGCATTAACAAACCCAAAAAAAAAAAAAAAAAAGTGTTTATTTTTTTTTTTAAAATTTTTTTTTTAATTTTTTTTTATTTTTTTTTACAAAATTTTTAACTTTCATGTTTGGTATCGTTGGAACGGCCATGCTCTGGCCGATCCAACGATATCAAAATTTAACCCCTAGCTGCCACGGATCGGGAGATAGGGAGTTCCAATGAACTCCCTATCTCCACAGTTGGTGGCAGTTAGGGGTTAACTGTAGGACTGGCGTCATCGTGCTGCGCACGATGACGCCAGTCCTCTGGGGGAGTTCCCGGAAGCTTGGCCGACATCCAAGATGTCGGCCAGCTCCCGGGAAGGATCGCGAATCGGCGCTTTTCAGCGCCGATTTGCGATCCAGCTCCCCAGGGGTTAATGCCAGGCATCATTTGGAAGGGCAGGCTGTGCCCTTCCAAATGATGCCTGGGTTAAGCCCCTGTGTGCCACCGATCGGGAGGGAGAGAGGTCCGAAGGACCTCCCCCCCCCCTTTCAGGCGCCTCCTCCGCACATGCGGGGGGGGCGCCTGAATTAGGTGTCATCGCGCCCCCGCGATGACACCTAATGTTGGCAGCTGCTGGTCCGGATGCCGGGCTGACATCCAGGATGTCAGCCCGCACCGGAGGGGCCAGCGATCGGCCGGAACCCGGCCGAACGCTGACCCCAAACTGAGGACGCGCTCAGCGCGTCCTCAGCACACCAGCGGTAATGCTGAGGACGTGCTGAGCGCGTCCTTAGCATTGAAGTGGTTAACCCTTTGCTGCCGGGTGATTTGTGCCCACCGACCCACTTGCCGGCTGCTGCAGCGGGCCCCTCCTCCGGCCCGCCTAGCAACTGTCTCTCAGCACCTGTCATTGGCTGCTAGGGGGCGGCCTGAGTTCAGGCTGTTCTGCGGCAGCCAACGGTGCATGCAGACTGGTGGGCGGGGTGAAGGAGGCCTATTGAGGTCAGTGGGTAGTGCTATGCTGCGCCGCAGCTTCAAGGTGCACTCTCTGCAGGGATGGCATAGTTTGCCCTGCAGCGGGCAAAGGGTTAAAAAAATAAATCAGGCTTTTGTAAAAATAACGGTCTTTAAAAACATAAAAGCTTTTCCGTTTATTCCATTGAAAGCTGTGGGATTCGCCCGTTTAAACCTGTCAAATTGAAATCACGGAATGTCGTTAAAATTTTTCCGCGATTCCGGGTTCTGTGAACAGACGGATCATTAGTTCTCTATGGGACAATTTCGGTGCCGGTGAATTGCACCATATTTCGCCGTCAGTTTGCCTGTATTTGGTGACTTGACAGCTTAGTGAAAAGACAAATTGCCGCAAAATCGCAGATCTGGTGAAATTCTGTTTGATGGTAAATTCAGCGCTTGGTGATTAACCCTGTAAGTCTGTACGTCACGTCACAATGCTGTAACAAAAAGTGTCACAGCGTTCATTCAAATTTCAACCATTTACAGCCGGGGTCAGCCCCCTTGGCCTTCCAGATATTTTGAAACTACATCTCCCATGAGGCTCAGCTACTCATTAGCTTGGCAACAAAGCCTCGTGGGGAATGTAGTTCCAAAGTATCCGGGTCTGTATTCCATAGCTGGTGCTAATGTAATGTCTCGATATGTAAGCGTCAGCGCTGGGAGAAGCAAGTTTAACGTCTGGCATCGATATTCCAATCCTGACCCTAAACTGGGGTAAAATCAGTTTGCAGCTTGCGCAAGCTTACTGTGCTTAGCTTCTGTGACGTTAGTCACCTTGGACTCGGGGTACATGGACATAGAGCTGCATTTGGGATGTGCTGGTCTGATGATTTATATTGTTTCCCTGCATTCTCCTATGTTAAAGTCACCCTGTACGTGTATTTGTAGGTACGGGGTGTTTGTGTTTTCTGTGCCCTATTCACTGATGTCTGTGTTTATACTATTATTCCCTTTATGTATTTATTGTAGATTTTCATGTTGTATATACTGTGCTGTTTCCCATATGTGTATCTGTAGGTAGTGGATCCCTTTATTTCCACAGGATTCCATCTAAACCCCCAGGAACTGGCTGAAACCTGATCTCTTTGACTTTTCTATTCATGTTATCCCTTGTGCTTCTTGCTCTTGATGTTTTCCCATGTACCCACCTTGGCTTCTATATCTTGACTTCCCTTTTGGATTCTCCATTCTGTCCTGTATTCTTCTCGGTCGTGTACTGTACCTGGCTTTTCTACTGACTACGTCTCTGGATTTTCCCCTCTTGTTCTGTCTTTGGTTCTGTGTTTCACTCAGCAGTATTGTACCCACCCTTAGAATAAATTCTGTAAAGCATGTATGACATTACGTATTTCCTATTTATTAAAGAGACACAAATTGTCATTATATAATCATTATATTTATTATATCGTTATACGCTTACATAACTAGAAAACATTTGTCTAAGATGTATAAGATGCTTTGTATAACTGATACAGCTTTTACTGGTGTTCTATCTTAAGTGTGCTCACATGTAACCATAGATTGTTGTAACCAATTAGTGATGTCACTGATTGGTAATGCTATTTATAAGTTGTAAGTTGACCTTCACTCTATACTTGACAAAGACCCGTCCGGGTCAAAACGTTGTTTCTCTTATGCTGAGGAATAAAATCCATCATTAATACTGAAGAATGGCAGATTTACAAAATAAACAGGCGTGGTGTAGCACACAATGGACACTACCTAACAAAATAAAGTCCATTTACTTACATTATCAGATAAATGTAAAAATATAAGAGGGTGTGTTTTAGGGGCGGAGTTAAGGGTAGGGGTTAGGTGGTGCAATTGGTGGCGAGTAACTCTTAAGGCCTGGCTAGTGGCTCGGGACTTGAGATTTTGAGCCCTGCATATACTAATGATACATAATGAATCTGACTAAAAAAAGGATATATAATATGTCTGGGTCCTACACACTTTTTACCACATTTTTATTATTTTAACTTCCTATCGGTTATTTTTTTCAGTTTGGTGAAACTCAACGAGGCCAATTCGGTGCTTTTCACCAACGTCTGATAACGGCTTTGACGACTTCATTTTCTGAAAATTCAGTGAACACACAGTGACTAGTGAATGCACGGTACTTTTGGTGAAATGGAAGGGAAATGGGCTGAAATGAAAAGCACTTGTGTTTAACCCTCTGTGTTTTGTTGTTTTATATTTTGCAGATTTAAAGAGACATTCATTTGCTCCTGCTGATAGAAAAGTATTTTGTTCCTGTGGGTTTTATCATTAAAACCAAAAAGGTATTTTATGCAGCGTTATCTGATTTATATTTAATAGATACGGATTGTCAGACCGGGTGATGTTACATATTAAATATATCCTGATTTTTATCATCCAACTTTATACTATCTGCTAAATCAGAGCAACCTCTCTAGACAGAGAATTCACCTGGTGTAGGTTAAAATCTAATTTCTATAGGTCTCCATGTAAGCCCATTGTACCTTTTAGTATGAGGTGAGGGTCTCTGGCTTTAAGAAATGTTCAGTTTTAATCACAAAGAAATCCCTGGCAACCCATGCCAGCATAAAGGGAGTATTGACATGGCTGCGTTTGGTTTGGTGACCGTGTAAATTATTGTTCCCCCCCCCCCCCCACCTCCAGGCACACAGAAAAAGTCCTAAAATGTCTTCAGGAATTGCTTTTGAAGAACCAGTGCCGTATGTTGAAGAAAACATCATGAAGCCTCTGCCAGAAGAACAAGATGAAATAATGATCAAAGATGAAGCTTTGCACTCTTTAGAAAATTCAAAAGAACCAGAGAATCCAGGACTGTCATCTGGGACATTTCTTTGCAGTGAGAGAAGTTTAAGCATAAACACAAGTCTTGGTAAACACAGAGTTCACGTAGGAGAGAAGCTGTTTACATGTTCTGAATGTGGGAAGTGTTATAGATTAAAAGGTGAACTTACTAGACATGAGAGAATTCATACAGGAGAGAAGCCTTTTGCATGTTCTGAATGTGAGAAATGTTTTAGATTAAAAGGTGAGCTTACTGAACATGAGAGAATTCATACAGGAGAGAAGCCGTTTGCATGTTCTGAATGTGAGAAATGTTACAGATTAAAAGTTGAATTTACTAGACATGAGAGAATTCATACAGGAGAGAAGCCTTTTGCATGTTCTGAATGTGAGAAATGTTTTAGATTAAAAAATGATCTTACTAGACATGAGAGAATTCATACAGGAGAGAAGCCGTTTGCATGTTCTGAATGTGAGAAATGTTTTAGATTAAAAGGTGAGCTTACTGAACATGAGAGAAATCATACAGGAGAGAAGCCGTATGCATGTTCTGAATGTGAGAAATGTTTTAGATCAAAGAGTAATCTTATTGTACATGAGAAAATTCATACAGGAGAGAAGCCGTTTGCATGTTCTGAATGTGAGAAATGTTTTACATCAAAGAGTTATCTTACTGAGCATGAGAGAATTCATACAGGAGAGATGCTGTTTGCATGTTCTGAATGTGAAAAATGTTTTAGAAGAAAGAATGAGCTTACTGTACATGAGAGAATTCATACATGCGAGAAGCCATTTGCATGTTCTGAATGTGGAAAATGTTTTAGAAGAAAGGATGTGCTTATTGTACATGAGAGAATTCATACAGGAGAAAAGGCGTTTGCATGTTCTGAATGTGGGAAAGGTTTTACAACAAAGGGTGAGCTTACTAAACATGAGAGAAATCATACTGGAGAGAAGCCATTTGCATGTCCTGAATGTGAGAAATGTTTTAGG